>VZUI01066026.1:0-26554 GCA_013401135.1 Cettia cetti | reverse complement strand
GTCTTCTCTCCCTGGTTCACTCTCAGAATCAGTCTTAAAGATACAGAAACTCAATATACAGCACAAACAGAATCGACAATTGGGAATACAAACATCATAAAGTCACCCTAGAACAATCAGATCAAGTGGAAACAATCTAAGTATAACAGGAGAAGCCCGGAGGCTGAGGAAAGATGAAAAACTGAACGTCCTGAAAGCTTTTGATTAAAATCTTTTACCTGAAACATTTCTGGAGTTTAACTCTTTTCCATGGATGAAGCCAAAACTAATGCCCAGAAGCAGCACAGTAACAATCCCACAGTTTGGGGTTTGCTTTCTGAAGTTATTATAATAATTACTATATCTTTCAATCTACATCAATCAGATTTTTTTCATAAACAATGTTATTACTCTGCACAGTCAAGAAATTTTATTGAAAAATCTGAAGCATAAAGAAGTGGAAAATACTGTGTGCTGTCTACTTGGCTTCAGGTACAGTATCTGCTTTAATTAATAATTATGTATCTCTGCAGATCAAGAATAAAAATACCATCCCCACTATTAATCCTTACATTAAATTTTCAAATCATCAATATTAACTAAATATAGCTAGAGTAAAACAGACAAGAAGCATTTGTTTGTTTTTACAGGACATTATTCTCTCTGTTACATCAAAGATTTCCTTTCAAATTCACCTGATTTGAAAGGTAGAATTTCTCCTGACTGTGCAAATTAGCAGAGAAAGTGTCTGTATTTTATCCAATTCAAATGCACCTTTCTTGCTGAAGCATGTTTAAAAGCCTACGGGTCTATTTTTGTCAGTCATTGCAGTCCATTCTGCTGCTGTTCAGTTGAAGGAAGCTATTTCTGTAATTTTAGTATTTTGGAGCAAATGTACCAGTTTAGTTAGTAGTGAAAAAGTTCCAGACATCTATGATGAAAGTTGATAAATCCAGAAGAAATCTGTTCCTCTGCTAAAGGGAGTAAGCTGGCCTGGGAGACACTTGCACTGAGTTCTCAACTAGCATTGCAAAAACCAAAAGCTCTGCTTTGAAGCAACAGAAGGACAGACTCTCTTCTGCATATGCTGAGGCATTTGCATGTAAGTTATTTGGTATTGTATTAATCAACCTATTATATTTATTATGAGACAGGTCTTGAAATAGATCCCAAAATATGAGTCTGAGGGTTTTAGCAAGTTCAAAGGAAAAAAAACCAAAAAACAACCAGGGCCACACTGAAAAATGTCTGAGAGTATCTCTTCTGGCTGCTTGAGGGGCATGAAACTTTTTATTTATTTAGAAAAATAGGAAATCTGCTTCTTCTCAAATTGAACTGTGTTGACCATTGGAGCAAAACCTAACCAGCATCCTCATGGCTGTTTTTCTGTCTCCCTTGTAGGCTGAACAACCATGTCCCCTTCCAAGAAAAAGGACACCAGTTACATCACAATTCTCAAAACCCAAGAGCAAGCAATTTGTTATTATATTTATCAAATAAGAAACCTTCCTTCTAGAGTTGTTAAAAGATTATAGAACAGAGGTGAAAATGTGTGGATGGGTTTACCTTTTGAGATTATGTGATCTACAGTGTTTCAGAGGTCCCAGTGACTGAGGATAGCTGTGCCCTCCAGTTCTCTCTTCATCCAGTAGATTAGAGTCATGCCAGGACTTCCACAGGTAAGGGAATACAGCTGGGAAGATTTCCCCAAGGATGGTGATAACTGGGCCCTGCTGAGATGGTGGCCTTGTTCTTGGATGGGCTAGCTCAGGGTGCAGAGGTGGGACTGCAGCCTGGGGCACACCAGCAGCACTGGATGGCAGTGTTACACAAGTTCAAACAGCTTCTTTTAGGTTTAGGAATAAAGGCAAAAAGCAAGCCATGCCTGTGACTGGAAATGTGTGGGGTTTGGAGGGGGCATCTGTAAGTCCTATTGGGATGTACTTGACCAAATTCCCTTTATTTCCTTCTCCTATCCTGTCTCTATTCTATGTGGACTACTTTCCCATGCTTTCTTTTCTCCCAGTTCTCTTTTTCTTAGTGTGTATTGAGGTGTTTACCATGCCTCTTCTGAGCTGTCCAGGTACTGAAAAGGTCAGGGGTAAACAGCAAAGTTTTGCTAATGCAAAAGCAATATATGTAAACCCAAGAATCATAAAGCCAACAAAAAACAAGTTCCAGTTCTCTATCTTCAGGTAGAAATGACCAGGAGGGGCAGAGTGCCTTGACATTAGCCCAGAAAATGTGCATTTAACATTAAGCTTGATAGAACCAAATATACTGCAGGCAAAAAATGGGATTTGTGTGGCTGACAGTTTACTCCTGTTATGGAGTTTGCCTGTCACTGCTAATAGCTCAGGGTTGCAATTCCAGGGATGATACTAAGGCAGAGCAGTGTGCATGTAATCCCAGTACTGATACGGGCACCAGCACTGTCCCTCCAGAGATGTGTGGAATATTCCTCTGGCAGGGAGATGGTAAGGCAGTAAAAGCTGCTGAATAGGTATCATGGTGGCTTTGTTCCACTCACTTGGATCCTGAGCTGGGATTTTTCTTCTGCTTTTCATCTCATTTATCAGTGTAATACCTAGGTCACCCTTTCATACAGCAAATATAATTACAGTGCAGTTACACTCTGTGACTCTGTTTCATGATACCTATAATTACTGTTCATTCATGTAGCTAGGAGGTTAGTTAATTCAGTGAACATATTACTTATCAGTCTGCTTTCTGAGTTATCACATTTTAATTGCAACTGTACTTTGTGTATGTACATCTGAGGGTTCACTGTGTGACAGTCATTTGCATGCAGTTAAACTTGTGGTTGAATTCAGCCTGTTTACAGCTACATAGGGGTTTTGCTGTGGCAATAGTATATCAGGTCAAAAAAGCCCCAGTTTAATCAACATCCAAACTGGTAAGGCACACTTATCAGTCCTATGTGAAATCCATGCCCTGCTTAAACATGAGTGCCATGAAGAGCTTAAGAAGGGCAGTGGGATTGATTCTGAGTTTTATGAGCCTTTCTGTTTCATGTGTTCTCCTTTAGAGGCTGCCTACATTTCAAATGATTGGCAAGGATCATGACATGTGGCAAATCCTTAGAACTGGGAGAAAAGCCATGAAAAACATTGCTGTTCCTCTTCTTGCCCATTTCATACAGTTCAGATATTGTTCTGAGTATTCTTTTGCTGGATTCAGAAGGTCTTGACTTCCACTCATGGATTATGGCTTTGCATTTGGGTAAGATTAGTTTGATGATAGGTTTTTGTTTGTTTGTTTGTTTTCAGTGAAAAAAAGTTTGCCCACTTTAGTAGCTTATGAGATCAATCACACTTCAAAGGCTTCCCAGGCTGGAGTCCTGCAGCCATTTGATGTTAGAAGGTAGCAGGAGGGAGCTCCCTGCATCCTTGCTTCCCCTCTTCTCCTGACTTTGTTCTTTATCCTCAGATATAGTTGCTGACAGAACCAGCAGCAGGATCTCAGACAGCAGAGATGATCTGCCATACGTTGATGCAGTGCTTCCTCAGCCATCCTGGAGCCACTGCAGCATGTCCATACCAATGACCCTCTTCCTTTATGCTTTTCATCTGCTTCACTACCTCCCCCCAGGCCAGGACTTCCTCCCAAAGGACTGTACACCTCACTCCCCTTCCCTTGCTGCTGTGTCTTCTCTCCCCTTAGCTCCTGCCCCTCTTTTCTTTCCTCAGCTCCCTGAGCTGGGTGTCCAGCACAAGTGAGACAGAAGGAGTTTTTAGCTTCTCCTTCACAGCTGGTATGGGGGCCATCAGAAGTTGGTTGCATCTATTCTGTCTCAGACCTCTCAATTGCTTTCCTCTTGGATGCCTATAAATTTTTCAGGCAAAGAAAAAGTATTTTTCTTCTGGGGAATTAGATTTCAAAACCAGAGACAAACTGACTCTGCACAATGTAGGAAATTGTCGATCAGTTTTTATTTTTTAATGTCTGTGACTGTAGCATTTTCAGAGGATCAATCTTGGAGCACAGAGAAACTCACATCTTTTTAGAAGCATTGGGAGCTCATCCCCTAAATCTCTCAGGAGTCTGGGACCCTGTCTGAAACAGGTGCTATGAAAGGACAGGGGGATCATGAATCACTCCAGTTTGTCATGCCAAAAGGCTTGGTCTTAAGTCTGCCTTTCCCCTTCATGAGTACCAGCTGCTTTCCAGGAGGTTGCCCTGGGGTGGAGGGAGAAGGAAGGAGCCAGTGATGGGAGCTGTGCCTTAGCTAGTTTGGAAATTGTCTTTGTACATGGATGAAAATTAAGATAATTATATCTCTTATAAAAAGAGGCTGTTTGTGTGCTTTTGCTGTTTATATGTAACTAGAAGGAAATTGCAGGCTACTGCCTGCCAAGTATATCCCCAGAAATATTTTTGAAACTCTCATTCATAGGCACTGGATACCAGAGGCTGTTTAATCTCTCTCCCACTTTCTTTCTCTCTCCAAGCCCCCATCTCTCACTCTTTGGCCCAGTTTGTGAGCAAAAAACAATTTGGCTGTTTATTGCAGTGTAAACTTAGTTTTTCACTATACTGGTCCCATTCTGGATCACCACTAGTCCAGCTTACCTATGGATCTCCATCATTGTAAGACAGATGGATTTTTGTAATGGCTATGCTTATTCTATAGCCATCATTTGACTTTGTTCATGATTTGCATTCCAAAAGATATGTGGAAACACGGAAGGAAACCTAGAGAGGAATGTGTAAGGAAACTGAGTCAGTAGCAATCCCTTACATCCATGACCTGCAGCATGTAGAGCCTTAAAGTAAAGGTGATACCTTGGAAATCAAACATAATCCTCTTCAATAAGCTCTAATCCATCAGTTATACTCTTAAAAACACAACTTAGAGCAAATTAATTCTATTTGAATCTAATGAAAACATGAAGTGTGATTCTAAACTGGAAGCAAGCATAGCTCAATTCATTTCAAAGGTAGAATATGGAAACAGCACATCTGGCCTGCAGTGTTGGTATTGTGATATGTTACCAGGAAATCTTGACAGAGAAAGAAATATTAGAAGTAGAGCTTCTAATCACACATTGTGCATTGTGACTTCAGTTTAAGAAAAAAATGAAAGGCAGCTCTATGCACACTCTTCCTTGCACATTTCCATCTCTTATTTGAGGCATATACTCCAACATCTATTGAATTTCTTCCTATTTTCCTGTGATTCAGTGCTTCTATTGTTACTATTAGTGATTTGGATTCCTGGAGAGCACAGATTTCCCAAACAGAGAGCAAGAACTGCTATGCTTTATGCTGTCTATGACATATAAATCGTGCAGTATACAGTTAAAAGCACAATCCATCTGTACTTTGGAATCATGGGGATTTTTCTCTGGAATAAAAAGGATATACCAAGTCAGTCCAAATGAAGTGAAAACTACTTAAAGAAGAGAGAGACTTAGACATTCCTACTTCAATTTGTGCTATTTTAATATTTCATAAAAATTAATTTCTTATTCATTCTGAATTAATTTGTCCATCTTTTGTTCTTTCTTTATTAAATTGCAATTCATATATTGGCAACTTCTGAATTTCTAGGTGAAGCTAATAGCTGTGAATCTTGGATTCATAATTAGTTACAATGCACAGAGGCAAAAATCTTAATGGTCTTTCTGAGGAACTGATTAATTTGCTCTCAAGAGTGGATATATAAACATTAATTATGTTCTGAAGGGCTTTAGCTATTAAAACCAAGTTAGAAGAAAATACAGGACTGTTTAAATTATCAGTTCTGCTTTTACCAGAGATGGCCAAAACCACTGGTGTCCCCAGTGTTCTACACAGTCCTGTTTGGCACCAAGCTCACCTTGCATAAGTTGAACATTTAAACAGTTGCTCAACACATCCCCCATATGAAACTATCACCAGGCTAAGGGAATTTTGGTCAGCAACACTTATCTACCTTTTTCTCTACAGTTGCAGTTTTGGAGAGATGTTATCTTCAATATTGTTGTTGTTCAATATTGTGCCTGTTTGAGCAGTTTTTATGACTATTATTAAGTGTTTATGAGTGCTTGCATCATGATTGTTGCAGGCCTTGAATAGGACAAGAGAGTAGCTGGAGTGTGTACCTACATGTAACTGCACTGAAGGGACTGGCTTTGGAGAGGTGTGGCACTAGGTGTACCTGCTGTGCCTGGGAAGGGCCCACTTTCACAGGGCCAAGGCACTGTGAGCTCAGTGAGACCCTGCAGCTCTGACCAGTAGCAACATCTGAAGGCAAAGACTTTTTCCTGGAGCATGGAGGTTTACACAAATCAAAATTAGGAGTTATTAACCATAACAATTGTCTGTACTTGTGTCAGCCTTTCCTGAAAGGAAATCAAATAAACAAACCCAGTCCTCAAGCCACTCCTCTGGTGCAAGCATCTTGAATAAATTTAAAAACTTTAGTTATTTCTTGTTGGGGTTAATGAGCCTTTCAAGGTGGTATGTATCAGGACAGGCATCAGCTCAGTATTTCCCTGCCCAGCCTGTATTTCCCAGGCCATGCTGCTTCAGCTGAATGCCACCATGGAATCTCACTTGGGCCAATTCATTTGGGCAAATAAGTATTTCATTTGGGCCAATAAGTCTGTTCTCTCCTTGGACCAGAGCTGGGTTAAGATGCTCCTTTTTTAATTAAGTCATCTTTTAATATTCCTGGTTGCCTATGTTTTTTCCTCTTGCTCAATTTTAAAGTGCATTCTTGCACTTCAAGAAGATGGAGATATATTCTGGATGAATGATGTCTGTGAGATAAGAATACAGCCATTTCTCATCCTTAGTTTACTATGACAACACACTGTTGATACATCTTCAGCGAGCAGAAAAACAATTTTAGTTTCTTTCAGCTCAACGTTTTGCAAAATGTGAAAGCAGCATTGAATCAGAGCAGGAGTAAGGCTTATGGCAGGTTCTCAGCCTGCATTCTGGATGGGTGCATGGTGAGACAGGTTTTGCAAGCTCTTGTAGGAGCTGGAACACTGGGAAATGATTCTCTGATCTTTTAGGTTTCACTGCTCTCCCTGGGAACCTATTTTTTGATATCTTGTCCATATGTCCAGAATGATCAAATGGAATACATGTGTATTCCAGTTTTTAGCTTCTCTAGAAGAGTGGTAAGAAAGAGACATAATGCCTAATACATGCTATATTTGATTAATCCCCAAATAAATTCAAGGAAAAAACAACTGGTCTGTCCCTATAAGTAATAAAGCATGTTAGAAAACATCATTATTTCTGATGGTTTTATAATTACCCATTTTGGATGGGATTCAGGGGCCCTGAGGGGAAAAGAGGGATAGTTTTCTTCTCCTCAGCTACTTGAAGAACTAAAGAAATATTCCCACCCATTATAAAAGCACAAAAAGTTCTTTTGAAAATTTATTTCTTCACAGATCTAGCACAGTATGGGACTGAAGTTTTATTTTAAGATGTGTCTTTCTGTGACATTACAAATTATCATATCAAGGAGAGAAAACTTATTTTCCTGTTGATATAAAGAAGGGAAATACTTTCAGGAATAGTTAATTGCAGCTTTTCTGGGAGTACTTGCATTTATTCATCCTCAAAATAGTTAATGGGGAGGAAGACAGTGTTTTTCTCCCGTTAGCAATCATTTAACCCCCTTCTCTTTAGACACAAGAAACAAGGAGTCTCAGGCTGGTTTGCAGTATTCAGGCCACAGAGATTTGGGTTCAGTAGAGGAAGGCTCATACCAACAGCCAAAAAATTGCACATGCTTTTTGGCAGGCAGAGCTGCTGATGTTTTCCATTAGGTCAGGCAATGTGGGTTTTGCCAATCTCTGCAAGGTAAGTGCAATTTTGGCCAATGTCCCAGAGCTGTGGCATCTCTGGAGGAGATGTGGCACTGCTGCTTCTCCTGGCTCTGAAGTCCCTTTTTCTTGTTGCCTCATCTTAGCTTCTCTCAGGCTTTTCTCCTATATCTGGTAGGGAAAACTCCCTCTGGGACTGGGAACAGAGGGATTGGGAACTCAAAAGAAAATCACATTCTGAAAGGGTTTGTTTTGTTTTGTTGGTTTTGGTTTTTTTTGTTTGTTTGTTTTTTGGTTTTTTTTGGGGGGGGTTGGTTTGTTTTTTGCCTTTTTTTTTTTTTTTTTTTTTTTTTTTTTTTTTTTTTTTTTTTTTTAATATTAACTAGCAGAGAACACAGCCACTGCCCCTGGAAGTGTGAAGAATATAGCTGCCACTGGAAAAACACCTGATCTTCTCCCTGTATTCAGTCTTCAGTCTTCATATATTCATGCAACATGGAATACCTTAAGAACAGGTAATAAAAACAATTTAGAGAAGGGCAAGATTTCCCTATGATAATAGATGGAGAAGATGAAGTTGTGTATTTTACTGAGAAGATGAGTTACAGTGTATATGGTCTGCAGGATGCCAAATAATAGAGAGGCATTTCCTGTGAATCCTGTTCAAGCTTCCTGAGTGCAGTAACAGGGGAGTGCTGAAAGAACAGGAGGACAACCATTGAAAAAATAAGAGAGAAGGGGTACTTTTATCTATATCATAAGTTACCTGTCTTCAGGAGGTTTGTGGAGTTCAAGCCCAGCAATTACTAACAAAGCCCCAGTTGCTTTCCTTGAGGCATTTAAGTAACTGGATGACCACAGCTGGTGTTGTGACTAGCGAGGTTGTATCAGGATCATCCGCTTTGAAAACTGTAGGAATGCACCCCAGACCTGAGCAGGTGTTTCCATACAGGGAAAGGTTTGAGAGTCATCCCTTGTATTTCTTATAAGGGTAAAGAACCAGAAACTTCTTTGCTGTCCTGACAGTAATTGGCTCAATGGCCAGATAAAAACACTGATAGGTCTCTTTACCTGTTCTTCAGAATTGTAACTAGATTCTATTGGCAGCAAGCCAAATTGTCCCTCCTAAAACATTAAGTATTTAGGAAGGAACACAAAGGAACTCAGGGGCTTTTTGGAGTGTTTTGAGCAGGGTGTCAGAGGTTTCTCAGACACCTGTGCTCGGTTTTTTCTTTTATTTCTGTAATGTTTATTATTTTTCATTTATTAAACCTTTTACTTTGCAAAAGACCTCTGAAGAGCAGTCTCACTGAGATTATTTTAAGCCAGAGATTGATACATTTGCACGGGGCTCATAACACTCTGGTCACGTGTTAAACTGTATCAGAAAAGCCTGGAAATTATTAAACAGTGTGTTGTGTGATTTGAAGACTGCTTAAAAAATTTCCCTTCTCTTGGTATTTACAGGAAGCCATGAGTTTGAGATGCTTCAGATACCAATTCCACTTAGTTGTGACAACACATAGGAGGTTTGGGGTTTTTCTAATTATTTCTTGCTTTTAGGGTGTGTTTTAGTGAGCAACTCTCTGCTGACATGAGAGGAGAATCAGCTTGGCAGATGCTGCCTGTGGTTCTACTCACCTTTCTACAGAGACTGAGACTGATGCTCTGCAGTGGAGGATGTTCATATCTAGCACTTTTATCATCTTGACATGAATATAGAATATATTGCCTTCCTTCTATCATTAAAATGTGTATATGCTGTAAGGGCTTGGTTTATGCTCTGGAAGAACAATTACTTTAGATATATATCTTTATGTGATGGTCTTGCCCATGCTGTACTGTTTGTAGCCAGAGCAGCAAAAACTTCACAGAGTGAGTTGCCACACTTGTCCAGAGAGCTGGGTAAAGTATCCATCTCCCCTGCTTGAGGAAGACAAGGCAGCTATGCCAAGTAAACTTGGGCTTCTGTGCCTGGGAGACTTGGACAGCCTGTGCAATGAATAACTATAAGCAATGGGGAATGAGAATTGCATGTGTTTCTTTAAAAAGGCTTGCTAATAACAGTGCCTACTCCCAGCCAGTCACAAATTCACAACTAGTGGAATTTACAAATACTCTATGTCTGGTCAAGTTCAAGAAGAACTTGCACAGTCCAGGTACTGGAATAGTCCAGTTTACTGAAACAATAACAAAGAAAATTTGGGATTGCTGAGCGCACTAACTAGAGGGTATATATGTAGTAAAAGCAGTAACTAGAGTGTCCCAATGTATATAGTTGTAATGGTTTTGGTTAGAAACCAGGCAAAACCACCAAATTATGTAATAGTTTCATGTTTGACAATTTTTACTTTTCCTGGCCAATGCACCAATTAATGTGATGGTTTAGTGTTTGCTAATTTTAGATATGACTAGGAGAACTCAAAAAGCAAGACAGGCTCACCTTAAAATTACAAAATATAGTTTATTCATGCACATTAAGAAGAAAATAAGAAAAAACAACAAATGAAACTTTCAAAACATCCTTTCCTCCCCCCACAAGTATTCACTTTCCTACACACAACATAAAAAAAAAAGAGAAAACCTGTAATTTCATTCAGTCTTACCATTTAAAAATAGTCTTTCATCAGTTCTTTTAGGAAAGGAGTCTCTCTGAGTCCCATGGAGACATGGTCACATGAGGAACAGTCCTCTGGTGGCTTCCATGCCACACATCTGCAGCAGCCTGAAAGAACCCTCTGCAGACTGTCAAATCCTGCCCATTATCACCTTTCCCAACACTCCATATGGGCCATAATCTCCTTATTGAGGGTACTGTTTAAGGATGCCTCCTCTAGTATAAAACAAAGATTCGCTTTTTGTTTCCAAAATCATCTTAATCTAAAAAAAAAAAAAAATAAATCCTAAAATATCTCCTTTTCCTTAGGAGCAAAAAGCTTCATATCACTTTTAACTAGCATTTACATTCTCCCCCCCCCAAACAGCATTTATATTTTACAAGAAAAAATAGTCCATTGTCCATAGTTTACAAGAAATGTCCAGCCAAATTAAAACACTCCTTTGCTCCAAATAGTCTTTTCACTCTCTCTTCACTGACTTCACTTTCATCCTGTGTCTCCTTATAAATCAATCATTTTGTCTGTCCTCACTCCGGGAAAGGCCGGGGCCCGGAGGTTCCATCTGCTGGCAGGAAAGAGCTCAAGAGGCCCGCAGTGGACACGTGGTCCCTGCCGGCGGGAGCGGCAAAATTCTCCGAGCCATGCCGGTGGGGAGGCTGCTGGATGCCGTCTTTTCCGTCCGTCCGTCTCATGGCATGGGCCGCTCAGAGCGGCTCCCTGAGGCCTGAGGAAGGAGGGGTGGGAAGAACATTCCCCCCAGCCCCGGCCGGCGACACGGGCAGCTGCCGGGGCTTTTCCTCCCCTTCCCCGGCATGGCCGGGCCGCTCCCGCACAGGGCGGGGCAGCAGCTGCCGGAGGCCAGGCTGGGTCAGGCCCGGCCGCCCAGGGGCAGCGGGGCCTGGCCCAGCCCGGCCCGGCTGCCGCAGGATGTTACCTGGTGGCTCATGGGGAGAAAAAAGGGCGGCCCCAACACATTCTCAGCTTTATATGGGTATTACCAAAAGTCACATTCTGTTTTCTCAATGGTCAAACCAAATGCCGATAGCCAAGTACTGGCCTCTGGTAGGTTTTTGTCCTTTCTAAAGAAATATAGGGTCCTGACAGGACAATATTCCATATTTTTCATTAACTAAGAACTAAACCATGTTAACCTATAACAGTAGTAAATTTACTGACTAGAAGGTCCTATAACAGTAGTAAATTTACTGATTAGAAGGTCCTAATCTGTATAGTAAAAGCACTAGTTACGGGGTACTAGTATATATAGTAAAGGCACTAATTACCGAGTATTAATATATACCGTAAATGCACTAACTATGGAAGGTTAATATATAAAGGGTGTGACAAGAGGCCCTGCGAGCACATCTCTGTGCATGAGAGTCTCTTTCAATGGCCCTGGATCAGCAGATGTTTGAGCTGATATACCAGGCGAATGTACTCCTGCATAGCCTTCTTTTGGGCATACGGACTGCTCGCCAGGTGCTGGAATAGGTTGAGTGGTTTGGCTGCCCGGAAGCTGGAGGGCAAGCTGATCTCCATAGGAAGTTTCTTATTGCCTATGATGAAGTGGTGAAGTTGTTTTTTTTCCAGCGAGCAACGGAGATACCTCAGGATATCCATCAGTCGCTGCCGGAAATCCCCCCTGTGCCACTCTGTCAGGGGTATGGAGTTCAGGAGGTGCATCACCACGGTCTTCAAGGCATAGCTGGAAAAGTCTACATCCATCAGGTAGTGTGCGAAGAGCTGTAGGCACTTGCAGTGACAGCTGTCCTGGGGGGCCTGCCTGGAAATGTGCCTGAAGAATTTTGCTTCCGCCACAGCGTAAGTCTCAAGCCATGTTGTGCTTGGGATGCCTGCTTCCCCAGGCTGGCTGCCCACAAAGATATCTGAGTCTTCTTGCTGCACTCCAAAGATGATCTCGACCATGAAGCTCTCCTTGTTTTTGCTCAGCTGAAATTTACAGGAGCGTCTGGAGGGCTGCAATATTAAATGCCAGTCATGGGATTGAGGCAACAGCAGCCAGGCTACCCTGATGAATCGACTGAACCAGAGGACGGTTTTCTTCACATCTAGATAGGCACCAGTGCAGAGGGTGTGCAGAAGGTTGGGGTTCTGTCTCCTTGCCAGCTCTTCCTTGGGGTGGTGAAGGAAACATAGCATATTCCCCCACAGCTTCTTCCTCGTGCAGGTGCACAGCAGCTCCACAAGGACACAGAAATTCCTCTGGAGCGTCCCTGCAGTGTCCAGCACTAGGTGGAAGGCGTGTCCTGGAGGGGGACTCAGAGGCACAAGCACACGATACACAACGTCTTGTTCATGGGGATGCCAGCCTTCAAAGGTGCTGCCCACTCCGATGGCTTGTTGTGGCAGTGGGTAGAAGCTGTTGGACCAGTGTTGTCTGAAGATGTGTGTGACTTTGTCCATCAGGCCCATTATCATTGAGCAACCTTTGTCCAGATCCAGAACAGGCAACTGTAAGCGCTCCTCTAAGAGACTTCCAAGGTTCCTGTTCACATTGTGGTCATTTTCTTCTTTGTTTGCACTGTGTTTGTCTTCTTCATTTGCAGCAGCATTGGCTTCCTCCCCCTTCTTGTCACGGTTTGCATAGCCTTCTTTTGCTTCATTTTCAGCATTGCTTTCTGCCTTTGCATCATCATTGCTGCCGTCTTCATTTCCATCTTTACTGTGTTCCTCCACATTTGGGTTGTTGCCTTCTATTTCTTGCTTTGCAACAAAGTTATGTCCTTTTTCTCCTTCCTCCTCCACTAGGTTGCTGCTAGACCTCTCCTTTTGGTCACTGTTGTCTGGTTCACATCTAGTTTTCCCAAGTCCAAACCACAGTGCCAAGAGAAGGACAAGGATTCCAGTCAGAGCCCAGAACTGCCACACGAGCAGGACTCCCCAGGCCCTACCACTCTGCTCCAGGTTCTTCTGCTCCAGATTCTTCTGCTCCAGGTTCTTCTGCTCCAGCTCCTGAAGCAGCCGAGTCATCTGCTGGTTCAGATACTCAGCTCGCTGTTGCATGCGCTCCCGTGTGGACTCATCCAGCCCATCACTGGCCTGCTGCAGATACTGGATGAGGCCTTGCACAAGCAAGAGAAGGAACGTAATGGCAAGCATGCCCTAAGGAGGTGAGCAGGGCTTGAGTAGGGATGGGAGAGAGGTACTTATGGGAGAAGTGGGCACAGGTGCCCCAGGGATCCAAAGGCAGGAAAGAGGGGGCCGGGCAACTGGTAGGCTGTGAGGCCTGTGCCGCTGCCCCAAGCAGCAGCGCCGTGTCAAGCCAAAGGCACTCCCACCAGGGCCTGGCCTCTGGATGCCCACTGAGAAGCAGCTCCCCGCATACTGGCGTTTCTGCCGTGGCCCTCGTTCAGCACCCAGCACAGCCTCCTGTCCGTGTGCACGCTCGCCGCTCTCCGAGGCTGTACTGGGCCAGCGCTGCCTGCTGCTTCTGTTGGTAGCTGCCCCCATTGTGACACTGGTGCTGTGATGTCACAAGTGCCAGAGTGCATTCAGGCCAGGCTAGCCCTGCTCTCCACCTCCACCTCAGCTCTGGGGCTCATAATGGCCCCGGGCAACCAAAGACCTGACATGCGCCAAGAGCAGACCCATGGGTCATAATGGACTCCCGAGGGTTCCCTTGACAAAACAGGCAGAAGCCCCCCAAAGCCTTTTCAATATGAAATTGGGCAACATGACCCATGAATGCTTTGTTCCTGGAAATCTCCTGCTGGGAGATGGAGCCAGTTGCCTTGGTGCTGACCTGTATGCTTGTGAGGATGCTCTTGGGACCTAAGTGACACACCTGGGTGTGCAGTGGTGAATATCCTGGTGGCGACATGGGGCTTCTCCATGGCAGGATCTTGGTTCCTGCTGTGCCCCTGTGAGAGGACCTTGATTCCCTGGAGACATTTCTGAGGGGGTGATGGGCAGGTGAGGGGGGTGATTTCTAGTGGGCAACTCCCACTGCCGACAGAGCAGTGTTCTGCGTGTCCAGGAAGTTGATTTCTGTGGTGTCAAAGCCCTGGAGCGTGCCTAGGATGAGCAGGGTCTTCATTGTCTCCCCAGTGAACACGAGGAGGCACAGCAGTGGTGCCTCTGCCTCGGTCCCTGCCCAGCCAGAGCTGCCAGGGAGTTTCAGAGCCCATGTGAAATGGCCAGCATGGCCTGAGAGTGCAAGGGGAAGACAGGGCAAAAAAATCACCTTTGTGGCCACCATGGTCTTCAGTGGCTGCTGCACCAGAGAAACCACTGAGAGGACTCTGCTCTACAAGGATTTCCCTTTCCTTGCTGAGTCCTGTGTCCCAACTTTTTTGCCTGAAATATGAGGTCAGGTGAATGCCATCCATTTCCAAGTGCTGCTGCATTGTATTTTTGTAGCTGCTGGAACCAAATCCTTGAGCACTACCTAAGAAACCAGGCATTTTCTCTTCAGTTCATTTCCTCCTTTCCGTCCACTTGACCCCATTGACTTGGAGTTTAGTGGACCACATGGCCTATACTTATCATGTCTTAATTGCCCATATGGTCTCTGATGTTTCTAGATTGCCTTATCATGCTTTAGACCCTGTGTTGCCGAATAGGAGTGGATGATAAACTCGAGGATTCAGCAAATTTCACGTCCTGTCAGTGCTATCATGTTTTTGAGCTCCTGCTGGAGAGCAAACTAACTTGGAGAAATTGTCTGAACAGCAAACACATGCTGTGGCATCTCTATTAAAGAATCTCCAATTGCTAACTCCTGAGGTGCTTTGCTGGTGGCACTGGTTCTAAGATGGGTTGGTTGTTTTTGTTTTTATTTTTTGTGTTTATTTTTCTTTTTTTGTTGTTTTTGTTTACCTTTTATTATTTACTTTTGGGTTTTTTTAATTTATGTTTTTTATTTTGGGGGCTTTTGGTTTTTTTTTTCTTTTTTTTTCTTTTTTTGGTGGGGTTTCAAAATGGGATTTATTTGTTTGTTTGTTTTTTTGTTCGTTTATTTATTTATTTATTTAATCCAGGGGGTTTTTGGTGTTTTTTGTTTTTAAAATTATAACAATGTAAACAAAATAAATGTAAACAATAATAAACATAAACAAAGTAAACATAAGCAAAATATTTCCCTGTGGGAATAGACTCTCTCAAATATGGAGGGCATTCAGTGTCCAGGTGGTAACATGAATCTTGAGTTCTAGGCTCCTTGCCATGGCCTCCTCAGGATTGTTCTGTACAAATGAGCATTGCAGACAGAACACAGTAATTTGGTGTGGGGGAATAGGAACTATGAATTTTGTGTTTATGAACTGTATTTCTGTATTATGTATTTACTGCATTTACTTACTCTGTATTTATGAGCTGTAGTTCATATATGAACTGGGTATTCTGAATTCAGAATAGGAATTCTGCAAGCCTACATCTGTGTTTAGCAATGTTGTTACAATTTCTGGACTGTAAAGAAAATCAATGTGTAAGCTTTTCTAGTGGCAGAATTGAGACGTGCTATTTTCTTGCCCCATCAGCAGCAGACTTAGCAGTTTTCCTGTGAACATGATGCACATATTTCCATTTCTTTTCAGAGAAATGCATAATTCCATGCTAACTTCATGAAAGAAATAACTTACAGGACATAGATGCCACAGTTGTGGCAAGTACAAGAATACGATGGTTGAAAAACAGAGCACTTCAAACAGCAAACAAAAAAGAGTACAGGGGACCTCGTTTTATCTGAACTTTCCCACATTTATGTGATAAACAGAAAGCAAAGGGTGGTGCTGTGCCACCCTCCTGACATAATGTATAGGAGTGTCAGGAATGGGAGTCCATGCTTTTATCCAGATATGGAGGGTCAGAGGCAACCCTTGGTGATGGGGAGTGGGGGTGGGAGGGCACATAAGCAGGGTAAAATCTGAGGAGAGCAGGTGTATCACGGCAATAGAGAATGAATGAATGAATGAAAGGTGTCAATCAGAGCTTCAGTTAAGAGACTTAATTAAGAACAGAACTACCTGCTTTTGAAAAGTAAAAGACAGGAAAAAGTTATGGCGAACAGCATTGCATTTGCTTCCCAAAGAAAGATAGAATGAGAATAGGAATCCTGATGGAACACAAAATTAGCTGTGGTCTTTGTTTCTGGAGAGTTTTAATTGAAATAAACAGCAGCCGACATGCAACGTCCCTGATCTGTGAAGGCACAGGTTTAAGTAGGGATGCTAATTTCTTACAAAAGACATTACAATTTTCTTCTTAAGAATGAAATTTTGCCAAACAGAAGATGGTGATAGCCTACATACATCCATATTTCCAGCATCTGTAGTACATGTTAAAACTAAGGCAGAAGCACTGAAGGAAGAAGAGACTGAGTAAAGCCTGTGATACTCCAGGAAGTTTTCCCAAAGGAGTGGTATTTACATGTGTTGCAACAACAAGACAGCATAACACTTCTCAAAAGAGTATTTTACTCTCCATTCTTTTTCACTGGCTCTGGATATTTTTCAGCAGTTGCTGTAGAAGAGTTCTCTGTGTAAATTTGTCGGCTAGAGAACAGGTGGTTTAATACTACAGAATGTTTCCATGGCCTCTGTATCCCCCCTTGGTATTTTTCCCTGCCTAAGGCTGTTTGAAACCTTAATCTGGCTTGCACCAAAAATGCTTGCAGTGTGGAGATGCATCTAGATGCTATATTAAAACCAGATAATTTCCAACTATTTGAAACCCATTGATAAAGCCAAAATTTTCTTCTTAAACTTCAATAGCTAAAACTAAAGACACACTTTGGACACTAAAGTGGTGAAAAAACTTCAGGACAAGCAGGTGAACACCAGGTAGATATCTCCCTACAGTGAATTACATTTTAAGCATGAGCTGATGGCCTAAGGCAGCAAGTGAATGGGTCAGGAAGATGGAAACTGAAATTTGATTAGTCTTTCTCAGTTGTGTTTTCATCTCTCATGTTTTCTTTGTGGTTATCAGTTTAATGTTTTTGGGAGGTTGTTGTACAGTCCAGTGATTGTAACTAGCAATGCAGTGTACAGACACTGAAAACTGTCATCTGTAGGGTCAGTCACAGAGAAAAATAGTTTGATATTACTGGCAGACCAAGCCTGCAGCCAATGCTGTGTGCAAAAAGTATCTCTGAAGCTGGTCCTAATTTTTTCTAATATAGTACTTCATGTTGCTGTATCTGCCATGCATTAAACAGCTGACCTCATTACCTTGTTTTATTGGTGAGTGCAAAGTTAGAAATCTTGGATTTCTTGAGATCTCCTATATGACATCTCTTTACCTCTGCTCAATCTCCTTCAAAGCTGGAGTTCTGTTAATATTTTTAATAAAAAACATTTCCTGGGCAAAAAATATTAAATAAAAAGAAGAAGAAAGACTGAGTTTTAAACAACTATTTTGCAGGTTAATTGCGAACTTGTAAATATTTGTACTGACAATATGTGCTGAGTTGAATTAGCAGACTGTGCTCAAGCAGCAGTTACAGATCACTGACAAAATATAAGGATGAGTTCCATGAAGCTCCACAGAGGATTGCTGTAAGTCTTGTAGTACTCATTAATGAGTTGGATGGTGACACAAAAAGAATCATTATTGAATTTCCAAATAATTTCAAGCAGCAAGAAATGGCAAGTATTGTAGAGGAGATGATTAAAATAGAGTGGTCTTGATGAATTGCAGGTATGATCTGAAAAGTGTGGGTAGGATTCAGGATGAATAAGAGCTCCATTTAGACAGGAACAAGATACTGCAGAAACAGAGCACAGCAAGGAACTCTTCTCAAAGCAATTCTATGGGAAAATAGTTAGCAGGCTTCCTAGAACACAAATTGAACAGAATGAAATAATGCTGAGCTAGTGCAAAACAGGAGGATGTTGCCCTGGGATGTCTTTACAGGTGCAGAGTGGTCTGCTCAGCCCCGATGAGACATCAGCAAAAGTGGTGTGTACACTTGTGGACACAACAAAAATATGAAGCAGCTGGAGTTGGTCCAGAGGAGGGCAATCAGAATAGTGAGGCATTGAAAAACAAGCTGTAAGGAAAGAAAAGTTTAGTGTCTAATCTGACACAGAAAAATGTGTAAAATACTTAAAAATGTGAAATTCTGCTCCAAAGAGAACAGTGGTAATCTGCTTTCTACATTTATAATGGAGGACGAGAAATAAAGGGCTCCTGTTTTAACACAAGATTCATCTTCAGTGTTAGGATGAAACCTTGTACAGATAATATTTCTCTACATAGTAGAATAAATATGGTATCTCCAGCACTGAACATCTGTAAGAACTTGTAAATTTAGGTATAGTTGAGCCCACTGTGAGCAGTGAGACAGACTCAGTGATTTTTAGTCCCCTCCTAGGCTACAAATTTATAAGAAGCAGACCCCCACCTTCTACTAAATAATTTACACATTTAGTTAAAATTAACTGTACTATTCTGAATGTGCATCACTACAATCAGCTTCTGAGGAATTTAGCCTTCAGTGTCTAAGAATGTAAGCAGGAACAAATTAAAAATTTCAGAATTTGTAACTTGTCAAAATTTGGGCAGATTTTCACAGAATAGCACATCCTTGTCACCAAGGCCCATCATTTTTAACAATAGTCTCAAAACATGGGCATATTCAGTTATAAAAATATATTTAGCATGGGCAAAAATCTTTTTTCATCAAATCTCCTTGAAGCTGGTTAAACTGATATTGCTGAAATATTAAAAATAAAAGAAAAAAAGAAAATAAGAATCCAAACTTTTGCTGATCCATATGATGAAACGTGGCCTAAGCAGCTGAAGGTGGATGATTCTCAACCATGCCTGCCACAGATACTTACTTGAAAGAGGATTTGAAGATTCACTGTTTCATTATCATTTATAAGGCATTTTGAGATCCTGAAATGATGTGTACTACATCTTCTAAAGCTTTGTGGAGTTGTTAATGGCAATGCAGATTTAAAGCAGTTTCTTGGATAATTAAGAGAAAAAAATAATTAAACTCGTGGGTTTTTTTAAAATAAACCCTATGCCTGATTTTGAATTATGCATTTTGCAAGTGTTCTGTTCTCACATCCTATTTTAACAGAGTAGACCAGTTTGAAACATGTTTTAATTGAATTGGGCTGTATCAGTCTCTTTACTGTCATGGCTTAACAGGCTGAGCATTGGAGTAAGGACTGCATTTCAAGCAGACAGCTGCTGGTGGAGTTCTGGCTGGAGAAGGGGAAGATGAGACCAGAACTGAGCCCTGGGATCCATCTTATATTTCACACTGCTGAGATCTGCAAAACTGGCATCTGGATTCCTGGCTTTATAGGAAAGGGAGATTGACAAACCTAGAAAAGGATGACAGCACTCCAGTGAGACAAACCCTCTTATGGTCTTCCTGCGTCCAGCAGAGAGAAAGAAAGATTCTTCTTGTCACAGCTATGAGACCTGAGGTTATGCTCCAGCTGTGAATCTCCAAGTGTCTTTTCCCACTGCTCCTACTGTGAGCCTAGAAAAATCAGGTTTCCTAGGCTAGTATCTGTTTTTTGAGCCCTTCTGCCATCCACTCATTTTAGTCAATGCTGTACAGCTGACCCAGACTCAGTCAGATCTCTTCCCTGTGCAGTACTTTCTCAGCAGTAGACAAGTTGGGACAATAATTGAAAATTATTATCAATATAATAAAGAAATGTTAATTGTCACTTGCATTTGAAGGGGAATTTAAATTTTTTTCTTATGCAAGATGTAGGAATATTTGTCTGCTCAAGTTTAACTGATGTTAATAGGAAAAAAAAAAGAAACAAAATGAAGTAATTGAATATTCACCAAAAGCATGTCAAATGTTAAACTTCCCTGCCAAAACCAGAACATGCAGTGTGATGTTTAGCTACATAAATTAGCCAAAGAGGGAGAAGTGGTATAATCTGATTTAGATAAATCATCAACACCATGCACATTTTTTGTAACTGTTAGAGAAAAGATTTTATATGTAAAGATGTCTGTGTACATAAAGTGAACATATACAGATAGATAGATACAGAAACACAGAGACATGCATTTCAATCTGTGTTGGTGGGTGCTATAAATCGTCCAAGTACAGAAAAGAAACATGGTTCATGGTGATGTTTGTGGTTTCTTCCATATGGTAAATGCTTTTTCAAAACCACAAGATGATATATTTTTTGCTGTGAAAA
The DNA here is from genome assembly GCA_013401135.1 of Cettia cetti. NCBI lineage: Eukaryota > Metazoa > Chordata > Aves > Passeriformes > Sylviidae > Cettia > Cettia cetti. The sequence continues at coordinate 6,016 of VZUI01066026.1, read as the reverse complement.
ATGCATAGTTTAATAAGACACCGAAAATACCGGTGAGAGAGGGATATAGCATACAAAAAATATGATCAGGGTTATGAAAGGCACATACTGCATCTTTATGGATTTAAGGGGTTTTTTAAACATATTTCATGCCTTCCTCCACACTTCAGGTTCCTCATTCCCACTGCGCAGCAGTTCCCATCACAGCTTATGTAATTAATCATCATAAAATATATTTCAAACAGGAAAAGTAAAGTCCAAAGGAAACTTCTGCAATATCACAGAAGAAAAAAGTCGAGAATGTTATGATGTGCTCAAAGTAAGTACTACTTGTGCAGCTTTTCCAGACCAGCAGGTAAAGACCAGCTGGAGAAAACCTGAATTCTATGGGCATTCACGCATTTCTGCCACTTAGTGCCATGAGTTTCCATAATATTTGGCTACTTGATATGGCCGAAGTTGAGGCTCTACCATGTTCAGGAAAACTTTACAAGTTCAGATGGGGTGCAGGCAGAAGGCTATTCTTGACTAAAGGACAGAAAAAAATAAACATTGATAGATATAAAAAACCGGATCTCCTAACGAACTAAAAGAAGATGTGGAGAGATCTTAGCAATTTATAGATGTTATAGAAGAATCTAAAATCCCCTCTACAGTCCTCTTTCTAACACATGAAATTATGAGAACATGCTAATTTCCTCACTCAGCCAGTGCTCTGACTTGTTCAGAACTGAGATTGCCAAGGCAGGAAAGAAAAGGATGTCTCTGCTATGTTTGAGCAAGAGCCTGGATACCGAGGGAATGGAGTCCCTCCTCTTTGGATTAGTTGTATTGCTCTTTGTCCATTTTGGGCTTCCAAGCAAGACAAAGCAAAAACGAATCTTCTTGCACAAATCTCTTTTCAATATTTCAGCAAACAAGGTCTTCCAGACTTTTCTAGGTGGATTCAGAAAGACTGTGAATTTTACTTTCCCACAGTGTTATTTATTGATAAAAATGAACAGAAGAGCTGCTACTAATGCTCTTCTGTTGTCTTTAGCTTTATTAAAAAAATAATTCTCAATACTTTTGGTTATGTGATTTTCCTAGATGTGGGATGCAAGTTCTTCCGTGCCTGCAATTGACCACCATGGCTTTTTCCCCTGATGGTAACAAGTAACCAAGAAGTTTGTGGTAAGTTACACAAAATTTAAAAAGCTTTAGAGTTGGCACAAATTTCATGTTTGCAAAGGCAGCTGAAATCCCTTTGCACAAAGGGAGGAATTAAGTGAAGCTCAACAAGGCCAGTACACACTGCCTCTGAATGATTCCTATTAAGTTGTCTTTGTTCTTTTAGCTTGCATGATCCTTGTAGGTGTAGAAGTATACATTGGGCTTGACACTGTTTAAGTCATGGCTCTGAAACTGCCAGTATACATTACCTGCATTTTTCAGTCTGACATGTTCAATTTCTGTGAAACACATTAACATGGATCAATGGAAACCTCTGTGGGCTGAGATCCCCACAGGAAAATTCTCCCTGTAGAGAAAGCACTCACACTCATATAAACCTGGCAGATGTGGCATCATCTCCTGTGCTATGTTTGCTTCCTTAAAGGGTATGCAGGTGGGACTCAGCCACAGCAAGGCTTCTCACACTTAACTCTCAAAGAATAAAATTTCCTGAGAATCTCTGAGATGGAGGTGGAAGGAGGAGATGTCTTTTTGCAGACCTAGTGTGTTTTGGTGCTGCATGGCTGAAATACCACTTTTCTAATTGCTCCATTTTTCTGCTGAATCCATAAGGAACACAGCACACACAGTAGAGATTTAAGGGTCTTTAAAACACACTTCCATAAAGATAACCTAGGAATCACAGAGGGGTATCATGAAACAGTATCTGAAAGCAGCAGATGTAGAGCACAATGAAAAAGGGAGCAAGCGTCACTTGACCTGCTGTTTATTGGTCACAATGACAGGATACGCGATAACTTTTTTCTTCTGGTAGGTGAAGTAAGGTAAGTAAAATTAATGGCACCCCACAACTTGCTCCTGATGAAAGCTGGTATGAATCTGTACTGTCTGTAAATGTCCAAATTTGCTAGTCAAGCTAACCACCAATTTCATACCGTTAATTGAATGTTTATAAAACAAAGGATCCTTCTGTAAAAAGGCTGAGGAATTCAAGAGTGCCTCTGCAGTATGATACTCAATAATGTACCATGAAATAAGATAGGGGCTTTGAGCTGACATTTAAAATATATATATATAATAGGTGCCATAAAAGATGTGCTAAAACATCTTTAAAACTACAAAGAAACTGTAACATAACGGCTGCCTGAAACAAAATAGGAGAGAAGAATTAATCCACCCGGCAAGGCCTTATTTAGTTCGCTTTAACAAAATCTGTAAAGCCTATTGCTCTGCTCTTCTAATGATGTAGGCTAAGACACAGGAGATAAGAAAAGCCAAGACACTGAAAGCTGTTGTAAAACTAGGTCACTGTTAAATTAAACATTTTATAAAAAATAGAACCTGCCTTGAACAACTCTGAAAACCTCTTTCCTTTTTTCATGCCCTCTGCCAGAGAGAGAGACACTTACTCCTCTTTATTGCCTTCATGAGAAAAAGCACTGCTTTGGTGACGTCTCAGCGTCCATCCCGAGCCAGCAGCTCCATCTTTTCTTGTAATTAACAGCTATTGAATATTTATGAAGTAAGTGCTACGGGGTAACACTTACTCATTCGATCAACAGTGCTGTTGGTTTGCAAACTGAAAGGAAAACACTGGCCCTACCTCAGAGTGCTGCAACCACTGCAGCAGCAGCAGCTTCTGTTGTCTTTTCAAGCACCAGGAGAGAAGGGTGCTACTGGCAGAAAGTTAGCGACGTCTACTCCTCCTTTTTTTTCAGATTATCACAGGGGAACATGCTGTGCTGTGACTCTTTGCCATGTAAAGAAGCTGTTGGAATACCCTGGAGACTCCCACTGTTGAGCTGTGAGTAAGAGTTAGCACAAGCTCTGTTAGCATGTGTAAGTCTGGTGTCAGCCACGATATGCAGGTGTTCAAAACTGTACATTTTGGAGCTGATAAAAGGACTTCTTTACAGCAATGAGGCTAACACAGCTTTGGGAGAGCATGATTAGGTTTGGGGGAAGTTTTCTATTGCTGCAGTCTTCAATAGAAGAGATAATAATTTTGTAAAATGTGTGTTTTTGTCATTAAAATCAGTCTCTGGGATAAAGAAAAGCTGACCAAATATTTTCAATAGGAAATGTTAGTGAAAATGAAAACCTAGCTCAGGTTCTTCAGTTGTAATGATGTATTATTAAGGACAGGTGATGTTCCATACCTGGTGTGGACCATGGTGGTCTCTTCTGGGTTTTAGATCTCATCATATAATACAGAGAAAAGGGAACAATAAAACTCTGCCCTCTTGGCCAGAAAAATGCACGGCAGTCACTCCCCATGCATTCTTCTCCAGTCCTTACTGAGCATAGCCGTGTTTCAGATGCAAGGTCTTTTTCTGCAAACATTGCTGTATGTGTGTAGTTATACATCAACTTGAGACATCCCACTGATCTAAACAGAACTGTTTCTGCATCTCTAATCACACTCATCAAACTGCTGGATTCTCCCACTGGGAAAGAGGCTGAACTGAGAAACAATTGCTGTGATGAACCAAGCCTGACTACATTGTTTTCAGCATAAGGATCATTGCAAATACAAAGCTGGTTTGGTTTTATTGGGTTTTAATTACGTATCATTTATTTTAGTAGTTAATGCATGAAAGTAAAAAACGTTACTATGCTATTTTTCTTCATACTATTTATTACTTCAAGGGATCAAAGAATCATTGTTACTTGAGAGAAGCCACTAGGCAAAGGTTCATTTATGTATAGTATGAAATGGAGAAATAGGGCATGGAGTATTATCCAAACTGAAATACCACTGAAATTGTATTTAATTATCATTTGCCTTTTCTTTTATTTTTACTTTTTGGTTACAATTTCTTCTGCTGAGCATGATTAAAATAAGCATGGAGGTCACTTTTGCTTTAATGTTTCCATTCAGCTTCCTTTCTCAACATCATGTAGTATGGTAGTACTACTGTAGTATGGTAATATTCTGTCTGTATATACTTCCAGGAAACATATTGGTAATTTCTTTGAACTGTTATGTTAATACACATGTGAAATATTTTCTATCTATCTTTGACTTTGAAAACAGTGTTTCTATAGAACTTGCATTTTGGTCTGAGTAAACCTGATATATTTAAGCACTTAGATTTGATGGTTACTGCATGCACACTCCTTTGAGAGAGCTGTGAGAACAAAGACTGTGTAATCTTGAAACAGTTTCTCTGAACAGACCTGATATAAGACACTGAAATATTTCATCATTGATATTATGTGGAGTCGTACTCCAGCATAACTTGATATAACTAGTGATTTGAAATGCTCTGCTGAGGATATCTCTAAAAAAAAGAAATCTTTATTTCATAGTTTGCCATTCTCTCTTTCCTCTCTTTGCCAGACAACGTTGCGTGGCAAATAATATGTAACATGCTTGGGTTAATCCAAAGGGAATGAAAATTAGTTTAAATTCAAACTTGATATAATTTTTAAAATTAATTTTATTTCAAAAAAGTATCCCAAAAATATGCTGTGATATTTGAGAGGTACATTCTCTTTGAACAAAACAATCAGGGAAGGTCCACCAAGATCAAAATGTTTTAACCTCCCACAGAAGTTTTTAAATGCCCACAGCTGAAATCTGAACCAAATCAATTGAATCAACACCCTGTAATGTCTAGTAAGGGTCAATGAGCTCATGTGAGGCATGACTGCAGAATTTTGCCGCTAAAATGCAATTTTGAGTGTGAAATAAATGTTTGGTCTGTGTTGATGAAGGACCTTTTTGAAGAAGCATGTGCAAACTCTGCAAGACAGAAACTGGAATTTGCAAGACTAAGGAAGGAGTAGCCAGTAACAGTAAAGATGGACATATGGATCCTGAAAGAATGTAAGTGATGCACAGTTAAACCAGATTTTTTTTTCTATGAATTTAATATTTGAATTACTGTGTCAGTTTAGTATACCAGACATCACTAGAAATTGTGTTGGGCAGACTACAGCCATAAAATAACAGGACATCCCTGTACATGATAGCTTCTTGTGTCAATCAGCAGGCTTACGAAATACAGACCTGGTTTTGGTAATATCCAGGATGTTAGGAAATGGAGGGAACAGAGACACCGCACAAGGGCTTTTAAGGCAGGCTACACAGGTGGGTAAAGCAGCCTTTACTCTGTGCAGCTGACAGCCTTCTTGTGAAGAGTTTCAACAGCAACGAGTCTGATGTGTAGGAGCTAAACCTTGGAAATTCACAAACTTTGGCACAGAGGTGGGCGTGGCTGCCTCCTATCAATGGTCTATGAGCCTAGTGCATCCCTGCATAGGGCTCAGAGACCTGAGGGTCAGTTTGGAGCAAGGTGGGTTTAACTTGCCTTCTGGAGAAAAAGGAATAAAAATCTCATCCAGTTGGTGATTAATATCCTTAAAAAGTGTGCAGTTACTTTGCCCACGAAGTTAGTATGTGGAAACTCATCCTAGCCAACAGTGATGTCTTTTGCCCATGGGATGGGTCTGTAAAAGAGCTGGGTCTCCAAGCTGCTTTGTTGGAGTTGTGGTGCCCGTTAATATCGATGATGGTGTGCAGAGCCCAGGTTTTAGTTAGGGAATCCTGGCTGTTGGAGGAACGTGAACAGAGATGAGGCTTTCCCGGTTTCAGATGGAGGACTTCGGCCAAACACTTTAGCTGTGCGACTCAACACATAAACAAGATTGCAAGAGAGACACGAGGCTTGTCTTCAGCTCTGTGCCTTTATTCGAGGCTGCGCCGAGTGCCCCAGTAGCGGTCGGGGTGGCGGGACGCGGGGGCTGAAGTTCCCCCGCGTCACCGCCAAAGGGCAGCCGGCTCGGCACCGGGGGAAAGCGGCGCCGGGGCCGGGCGGGGGCGGCGCGCCCGGGCCGCCCGCAGCGGGCGCTGCGGCGG
>VZUI01066005.1:0-20132 GCA_013401135.1 Cettia cetti | reverse complement strand
AGGGAGGGAGGGAGGGAGGGAGGGAGGATCAAGTCAACGAAAGAACAAACGAACCTGGGAAAGTTAGATGGAGGGACAATTATTCCTGTGATCTTTTCTAGGACTCATAAATAACTAGATTATTTGCCAGACAGACAACAAATATTTTTCCTGTTTTAAGTATTTTAGAGGAAGATCAGCACTAGCTGCAAACAGAATTCTTGTGTTCAGACTGAATAACTGTAGGCAGGTACTTACTAGTCAACATAGGTTCTAAACTGAGCCTGACAAGTTGTCAGTACACCTACTGACCTACAGTGCATTTATCTTAATATTGTTATTTTCCTTTATATGCTATGGAAAAAGATCCATACTCTTCTTACAATGATTTATCCAGTGAAAGAGAATTTATACTTGTTTCACATGAAATAGTTTTGGCAGCAGGGGCACAAAATGCATCATAAAATGACAAAGACCAGTAACTGCAATGTCTGAAATATGCTATGTCTTAAGCTTCCTAGCCTTATTTTGCCATTCCTAGAATAGATCTTGAGGACTGTGATCAAAGTCCTTTTTGGCAAACATCTCTTGATGCTTGTGGTGACCTTTCTATAGAAAAGTAAGATTGTTTATTACATGATTTAAATGATTCTAATTGATGAATTTAAGAGCACATGTATCTGCTGTTTTTTCATATATTTTAAATAGCTACAGTTAGATTTTTTTGAAGGGGTCAAGCAGAATTTGTTTATTTGCTGCCTGCAGTTGTTTCATAATAATGCATTAATGGACTTGATGTTCACAGTAAAGAACTTTCAGTTTTAAGCATGCAGGATGTGGTGTGTAAGCAAGCAGGAGGGGAAGGGTATGCTCTAAGGGAAAGGTCAGCAGCTTTGAAGCTTATTATACTACACCAGACATGGATTAAGCAGCCACAATAGCATAATTGCACAAAGGGTCAAAAATGTGTGAAATGGTGTCATGATCCAGTACTTCCGTGTTTTAAATTGTGTTTGGCTAATTAATGCCCAGTTCCTCATTTTTACTACCTCTGGGTTTTTTAATGACTTTAGCTTGCTGATCTGTGGTTCTTCCTTTCTGATTTGATCAGATGTGAAGCAGAAGCATGTAGTCTAAACCAGTCAACTAAATATCAAAATTCATGGATGCATATGTTGTTGATCAATCAATGGCCATTATAGAACAAAATCAACAAAAAATTTCCCATCTTCCTCTGTTCTAGAAAAAAACCCCAAAAAACAGTGTCTTAATTTGCTCTATGGAAATACAAGGCAACTTACTAAATATTGTTTGACATCGAATGATCAGTTCTGTTCACATATTTTAAAATTATTCTTTTGCTTTTCCTCACTCTATTATCATAGAAGGCCTGATATTTGCTTCAGAGAGAAATATTAAAAAAAATAAAAGGAAAAGGAAAGAAATTGTAGTTATGTTCTAAACTTTTTAGGATGTTAATTCACAGTTCATTGTGCCACTGAACTTGAAATATTTTACAGAAGTGTTGCGAAATGTGTAGCACTCTGCATCTACTAGAGAAATGTGTTGTCTCAGGTTTCCAATCTATTGAGTTTCTGCTGTTTAGGTATTCTCTTCTTGTCAATCTGGACTCCCACTGTTGCTTGTTGTATAATCAGGTACATTTTTATTAGCGTGTCTGCAAATTCCAAGGTTACAGAATTCCCAGCTGGATGTAAAACACTCTGCTTAGTGTCAAAAAGGCATTTGAAAAAGCTGTACAAGGGTTGCAGCCTGTGATTAGTCATACTAGTATAGAACAGTCTTGGTTCCAAATTACTCATTCTCTTTCTTATGGCTCAGAATATTGTATTTTAATTTGAGAAATCTGGCATTAACAAGAAGTAATGATATTGGAAACAAGAAATCACTTATTTGTTAAACCAAACCACTATCAGATGTAAGTGAGGTGCTTTTGCCCCTTTTTGAAGCGACTCCATTAACTTTCAAGCTATACATTATGTGAAGTCCATAAAAGGTATCAGTGTTTTTCTGCTAAGGCTCAGCCAGTTCTTATGAAATCCACCTAGAAGCATGTTAAACAATGTCTCCACTGAAAATTATTAAGGGGTCTGTTGTCCTCAAAGAGATGCCCTTCATGCACTGGAAAATACATTGCCAATACTGCAGTTTTCTGGGGAAAAAAGAAAGAAAAAGAAGAAAAAGGATGAGGATGCTTACTGCTTTTCACTTTTCCTTAATTAGTCATGCAATTATGTAAAGACAGGAAAAGTCTTAATATTCAAAGTACACAGTACTTTTTGTGCATAGAAAAATAAGTACACTCATTTTTACTTAGATTCTGCCTACAGAACAACAAAAATATCTCTACAGTTTTTTTTTGCTTTTTGTCTCTGTGTTGTGGCTACACATGAGTCAAAGTATACAGAAAGAGAGGTCACAGGAGGTCAAAAAGACTTTTTATATGCACTTTTTTAAGATAGTCTAATAGTCTATTAAAATATCTTTTTGGGGATATCTCATGTGCTCTTGCTCTTGAATTGATTTTTTTCAGACAAAACAAGTTTCTCGGTTTTACTACTACAAGGCCCATGCATTCCTTTCCCTCCCTTAGTTCTTGGTTGATGACCTGTCTTTTTTTGATTCTTTCTGTTGCACAACACAAAGTTGAGACCAATGTATCTATAAGTTGAAAGCCAATGTTATTTTGTTACTTGCTCATGCTTTGTGCTTTTCAGAAAACTGGATAGCATGACCAAAAGTTATACTTAATACATGTAAGACTCTGATCACAAAAAGAAGAAAAGCAAAAGAAAATCTACTACTCAAAAAATTACAACTGACTCTCAGCCAAATTCTTTAGAGATAGCTGGATTTTTTTTTTTTTTTTTTTTTTTTTTTTTTGTGGCTAGAGATATATTTTTAAAACTGATATGTTTTTCTTCTCTCTACTTTTCTCTAGTATATTTTTAAAATACAGAGATGTATTAAAACATCAGTATACTCTGCATTAGAAAACATAGTTGTATCAGCTCATATAAAAGAACAAAAGTAATGAAAATTTCTTTTATATAGCGAAAGGTAATCTTACTTAGGACAGCATCATTTCTGAAACAGAAGAGCAGTGACACTAGTAACATAGAGAGAAGATGCTGTGCAGCTCCTATTCCCTTAGCAATGATGCGTAAGACACTGCAAGTCTAATTAGATCTCCAGAGAGTAGAAATGCCCATTTGACAGTCAATTTAAAGACAGCAGTGCCAGAGCACTTTTATTTTCATAGACTTAGAACCTGAGTTATCTTTTCATGAGGTATGTGAATATAGAATATGATATTTACAGAAAATCAGTATTGATGTACTTCACAGTGTTATGAAAATGATTCCCAGTCTTTTCATCGTTTTTTTTAGCAGATGAAAGACAAGAAAACAACACTGAAGTCTAGAAAGGAAGTATATGGCTACCCACTATCAAAAGTAATTTGTTAGTGACCTTACTTGCACAAACTGGTAATTACAGTATAGCTCGTACACTTTCTCAATACTAATGTTCAAGAAACATTTTTACTCTGTATATACTGTTAAAATACTTTATAAATGTATATATACATTTATAAAGTATTTTAACATTGAACTAATTTGAAAACTTTCTTTTTATGGTTAAGATTTCCGGCAAGCATAAAATAAATCCTTTACATTATATTAAATTAAACATATATTTATTACAAAATTTGTGTTTGGTTTCTCATCAGTTGTTAAAATAGAGTATTTGGAGTCAGATACTGCTTTCATAAATGTAGATGCTTTGTTATTTAAAAATCTTGTAAATTTTAACAATTTGACTGAATTGTGACTTTTTTTTTTCTTTTTTTTTCCATCCAACTTCAAGGTACAATGGGACTGAAGGAATAAGAGAATGATCATAAGAACACAGTAAAATCTGGGCTGATTCTGACCTCAACCTGGGCAAGGAGGGCTACATTTCATGTCATCTGCAAACCTGATTAACATTTGCTTTATAACATTACATTCTTCAGGTTGTTGTTAGCAAGATCTCAGTGTCTGAACCAGTGAAGCTGGAAACAATGAAACTGGAGAAGACAAAGGTTATGAACATGCACTGCCTAGAACCTGGAAGTGTGGCTCTTCTCAGTGTTGATGATATGATAATTAGTATATAATGATCTCAGAGCTGATGATTAGTAGAAAAGATTTTTTCCTTCTCTTGTATTTGTTTTATTCATCTAAGATCTAAACAAAGTAAAGCTATGAACTGACTTATCTGTTGTATTAAAACATCTTTAAGGAGAAAAGAACTTTAGATGGAGAAAAGATAAGCCTGTAATTTTTCAGATATAGACTAATCTACAGTGGACCTTTAGGTTTACTATTTAGATAGGCGAGAATTCTCCAAGACAGAGATATTTTGGGTTCAGTAAATTGCTAAAAATTTAGTGGTAACCACAATGCATCACTGTAACGGTCCATCTAAACTGTTTCTGATAGCAAATAAAGTGATGACACAGTACAGTGAAACAGGACGAAAAGAAATTATTTCTTTCACCAGTACTCATATATAGTCCAATTGTTCTGGTTACACGTAGAGATTATATGGATTTTCTTATTTTTAACAGATTATCTAGTCTCCCCTTGTGCAGTTATCAAATTTTAGCATTTGTATCTTACTCCTGCAAGGTGTCCTTAGCTCTACCACACATTTTGAGGAGACTGCTTTGTCCTAACAAAAGTCAGGTTAGGACTGCACTACTTTGCCCTTACCTGATTTCTCCTTTAATATGAGAAACTCTATTACTTGTTTTGAAAGAAATGGAGGAAAATACATCCCTCTCTGTGATGGTGATTATTTTAATAACATTGTCTTGGCCCTCCTATCTACATGTGATATAGGCATGATATCATACCAACGCTGTTTTAATGTTTCCTAAGTATGATTCCTGATATTGAGTCTGCAGGTAGATCATGTCAAAGAGCGTTTGATTTTGATACTTCTGCAAAACACACAGTACATCTGATTAAAATGAAAGAAGATAAGCAAGAAGATTTACCTTTGAAATTTTTGTCAGATGTGGTATATGATTTAGTCAACAAAACTGGAAAAGCTTAGAAATAATGAATAGCCTAATTTCTGCTACTTCATAAGTACACATATATTCCACATACAAGAGGCTAAGCATAGGGTCCACTCAGACTTGGAGAGTTCTATTCGTCAGACATTTCATAGGCTGCTGATTAAGCTTTGAGAAGATGGTATGTCTACTTGCCTTCTATGTGGTAGGATAGGTCTGTGTAATTGGTAATTAAAAAGAAGCTTTTCTCTGCTGCCAGGCTCCTCTGGCATTGACATGATGCTCTTGCAGAACTGCCTGTCTGTAGATCTTGATTTCAGAGTTCTCTTTTAGTTGGACAAGACATTCCTAACTATTGAGCTGATTTAAAGATCAGCTTCCTTTCTCTTTGGACTTTATAAATTATGGTTATAATCTATTATAAATGTATGCCTTTCCTTTTCCTCTATCTAAAGACATTATTAAAGATTGAAGACAAAATTGCAATTTAAATTTTAATCTAAAATGTTTTCTAAAACTGAGATTTTAATATTTTTGGGTTGAACTGAAATATTTCAGCTGTATTGTGTAGAGCTCAGGCCAGGTTTGGAAAACAAGTGATCCCAATGCAGAAGAAAAATTGTTTTCAAATAGTTTTTGAAATATTAAAGGAATTTAACTGTAATTAAGAGAATAAAAGATAATTTCAAGGTATGGTAAATAAATAAAAGTAATTGCTATAAATTATTTGATAAATTATAAAATAATTTTAACAAATAAGAAAATAAACTATTGCCTAACATTGGTAAAAAAAAAAGGTAGTTTTTTGATTACATTCTTAGAGAATCTGCCAGGTGAGAGTATTTACATGAGAATAAGTCTGCCAACAGAAATGGAGTTCCTCTTTTGTTCCATTCGCATTAATAGAAGTGTATTCTATCTTAAGACAAATAGATATATCTTGTTTGTTATTTGCAGTCACACTGATTTGATTCATCCTTTGCTTCCACTACATTCCTTTACAAATCCTGATATTTTATTGTGCTTCATGACTTAACCTAATGACCTGTATTTTTTGTAACTTTTTTAAAAAAAATCTTTACAGTTCTTAAAATATGTTTTATAGAGTCTATTACCCAAAAGCTGAGAGGTTGAATGGCACATGTGTTTCTGTTACTGGAAGCTCCTGCAAGGCAAAGCAGATTGTTGGGCCTGAAGATGAATGGACTTCAAAAGGTCTGAATAAAATTTGTTAGCAATATTTTGAAGTATCTTCATTCATCAATACATTTAATTCTAGGGACCTAAAATGGTGTTATGTAAGTCTACATTCATACTGCCCTTGTTCCTTTTCCAAAAAGTGTTGTAGAACAACCAAAAAACACTGCAGAAAACCCCCCAACAATCAAAAAAAATTTGTATGTATTGTACCAGCATTGGCTGTAGTAACAATCACACGATTTTCAGTATAATCTTTTATTTTCCTCCGACTTATTTTAAAAAACATGCTAAGAAATTAGTGTAATAATACCTAAAACATTAGCTTTATTTCTTCTAGGACATGATTAGTATGTGTTTTACATCTTATACCCCACTGTTTTCCTTTTTCTTCTTAGAACTTGCAATCATTTCTACCTGAAATTAAATTCTAGCTTGTTCTCTGGCCTGAATTTCTAAAAAAGGCAGCAGAAAGGCTGCAAAGGAGGGGGGAAGAGGGCAGGGGAAGGGAGCAAATAATGGGAGTTCATTGGGGCAGTGGGTGATTTTATAGTGTAGATTTAATAAAATATTGCAACTGAGAAACAGTTCCAGGAGTGCTATTCTAAAAATTGATATAAGGCTAGGCAAAATCCCAAGAAACACACAATCCCTAAAACAGGCTTTTTAGTGTGCAAGTTTGGACTTATAAGTGAACAGTAAATAGGGACAGTTTTTCTAAAATGTATCACAAGGCTAATAAAATTGATTTCTTCAATACGCACTTCAATTCTATTGGCTAAGTTAAACAAAGTAGCTCATATAGTTGATTATATATAGTTGATTATTTTTTCTGTGATCCATCTTCTTTTCAAAGCTAGATATACATTATCAAATAAGATTATCTTTGCAAAATAATATAAGGTTCCTTTGTTTTTTACTCATAAGAGACCAAAAGCTAATCTGAAAGTTTACAGTACATTAATATCTTATAAAAGTAAGAAAGTACTCAGAAGCTGTTACAGTACCAGGAAAATCAAACTCTAGAATTCTATCTTGTTTGGATCTTTTACTTCCAGACTCCAAAGTGCCTCACATTTTAATGAAAGCACATTATAGTTCTGAAAAATAAATAATGTTTTTTGACAATCATTTCAAACGTAAAGTTGTGAAATCTTCAATTTGGCCAGTATCTGGTAAAAGTAGAAGCTGACCAATGGGGTTACTTAATAAACTTAGAGTTAAATGCAGTTTATGAATCAATATCAATTTTCAGTAGCAGGACATTAATTAGTGAATATTATAATTTTAATTATTCTGTGCACATTCTATTCATCTAGAATTAAATTAAAAGGAATGCATCCTGTGTTTCATAAGCATTTGCCATTTGTTCATGCAATCTAAACTGAAATTAGATTTTCTCATTTTGTTGTTTTTCTGATGTACCTATTTGGAAGAATATTGCTCTTGCTACCATCTAAAGGTAATATACCCTTCTTATAAAATATGACTAAAATCAAACTGATGAACATGAAATAATTCCAACATTTTTTTCCTGTTTGTTATTTTAGCTGTAAGAGGTAATATCATGTCCACTAATTCATCTAATGCCTCTATGAGTAAACTCATTATCAAAAGGAAACAGTTGACCTGCTGCGTCTATGCCTGTGCAGCTTCTTTCATTTAAAGTGAGTGTACCTCCTTGTCTTCTTTGCCTCCCAACCTGTATGGGGAAAGCACCCTGTGTGGTACCCTGGATCTACTAAAAAGTCATGAATTAGAAGGCAGGAATCTATAAACTTCTCTGTCTTTTCTGTAGATCTTTGTTGTTTTTATATACAATTGCAAAGAACCAGTTTGGGACAGTGGAAAAATGGAAAGGAACTTAAAAATATATGTGTGGATGTATTTATGTTTGCTTGTATATAGTGGTGGATCACGTATTACAGACTCCTTATCTCCCGTAAGTGATTCTTATTGCATCAATTCAGTTGACTGAGATGAAATACACAGGGAACAAATCCTCTTTTCTCTAAGAAAAGACACTTATGTTTTTGCAGAAAATCTTTTTGAAAAAAAAGGTGTTAAATATGCTGGAATACCAGTCAAAGCTGGAAACAATTCCCTGTTATTCTAGTTTAAGCTGACATAATTTTTCAAATGTCAGTGGATCTATGTAGAGTGAAAATAATAAAGTAGAGATTTAACACTGATTCTACATAGTCCTTTCCAGTGCTGTACTGTCAGTGAATTTGGTCAGTAATTTCAGAAAGTAGAGACAACTGATTATTGTGTTGCTAACATTCAAAATAATTTGCCTTGTCATTCTGTTATAAGTTGTCTCAATTCCTCTAAAAAATTGCTTTAGTGCAGCATGTAAAAAGACTCCTACAGAAAAAAAAGCATTTTTTCCTATATATTCAGTACTGTCAGTATGCTGTAACTTAGGACTTATAATTGCAAATAAAAACAAAGACAATCAGTCTTAATTGTAGCCATAAAGTTCCTTTTATCTACATCCATGCAAAAGTGCTTTGCAGAAAATCTAGTTTTAATAAAAATATTTTGTTTTCAATTCATGCAGTTGATTACTGACATTTCAACCTATTATTGAATAGTTCATGAAGATTTTGATCATGTGGATTTTTTTATGTGAATCTATAAGATTGTTATATGAAAAATTACTTACTAGCAATTTAGCTTCATTGGAATGCTTGTTTAACCAGAAGAACACAAAAAATATTGGGAATTTATTGCTTATCCACAGAGAACAAATCCACAGGGTGTGTTAGTCACCCGAAGTGGTTTGAAAGAACTACAGAAAAGACTGTGCAAAATAATATAAAGGAGATCAAGGAAGAAACAAGAACAGAATGCTTCTGAAATTAATTCATCATTAGTAGGAACTTAAATCCACTCAAATCAACTTTTAAGTCAGCATTCAAGTGGCAAATTAAAGATGAAGTTCAAGCCAGATAATGTAAGGAATAAGCAGTTAACATAAAAGCCCCATAAGATAATAGAGAACAGTTTTCTTCCAAAAATAAGATAACAACAAGCTAATATGCAGGAGAAATTAAGGTTTTTTTCTCCATTTTTTTAGTGATGCAAAAGAAGAAAGGAACAAAGAAAGAAAGAAAGAATTTGACCATTTAAAGAAGTATCCCTTAAATTCAGAAAGAATGAATAGGGAAAACTTTACAATCAATTTAAGTTTTCAAGTAGTCATCCTCACAGTCCAAGAAATGCAATCAGAAGGATTAGAACTTCTCCACCTGATATAATTATTATTGTATGTCATTGTATGCATGTAGAAATAAGATCACTTGTCTAATTCTGTCAATAAATACAAATTTATTTGATAAGTCATACCAATAATAGCAAACATTAAATTTTCTGTGTATTTACTCCAGTATGTAGCAACATGAAAAGTTGAGAGAACCCCAGAAATTTCTCGGAAGTCTTCAATAAAGCTGTTGGGGAGTGGGCAATAAAGATGCACCACAGAGGAACACAGAGCTCTTTGTGAGAATCTTCACAATGGAGATCTTCACATAGTGAAATGGGAATGTTTTTGCAATTGGTAAAAAAAAAAAAAAAAAAAAGAAAAATTGATAGGGTGCACTGTCATGTAGTTTCTTTAAAACTCAGTAAGAGATTTGTTAAATTATACAGGAAATATTTTACAGTCACTCTGCAAATTGTTTTGTCAATTGATGATTTAAATCAATATAAGACAAAAAGCAGGTATAGCCTTGCTCACCACTACTCACAAAAAATACATTTTGTCTTTCATAAGATTCTACACACTTGATCATGTGTAATAGTTTTTTGCTTCAGAGTTACAAACTTTTAGGTCATATCAGAATTTGTATACACACTTAATTATATTTCAACTATATTGTTGCCCACGGTGTGTTTCTATCATATGCTGAGAAGACTTAACCCAGGCTAAAAAGATAATATGATTCTTTTATTAATTCTTCATATTATTATTTGTGTTATTCAGACACATTTATTTTGTTTCTTTGTATTTACTGATGCTTATTGCTTGAATTAATGGATAACTGTGTGTTTATTAATATGCAGTTTTATGTACATATAGATTTTACGTATTCTATTTCAAACCAAGGAAATAAAAAATTCTTATCTGTTGCTGGAGACAATTTTATCCTTTCTAAAACTATGATGATACACCACAAACCATGAGCTACAAACTTTTCTGTTAGGGATGAGCATAATTCAGTGTTAACTTATTTCAATGGAAGTAAATAATTTGAAGTCTATCTCAGCAACGTTTATATAGATGAGAAGAGAAAAAAATTTCACAAGGGAAAATAGTTTGAGGGCATTATTATTCTTGTTTTGCAGTGACTAACATGGCAACTGGTTAGTTAGATCCTTAGTACATGACGTGTTAGCTTAATGCCTTTATTTTAAACTATCATTCTGTCTGCATTTTATGTAGTGTGCTCTTTATCAGCAAATAATACTTTGTTTATATATGTTAATATACTGTAAGGATTATGTTACAATTATGGTGATGATAATGAAGTTAAATCTAAGGTGTCCTTTTTGAAGAAAAGGATAAAAATAATATTTCATTCCAATAGTTCATTCCATGAACTATTTCATTCCAATAGCAAATTAGTACAGCCACACTCTATTCTTTTTCAAACATAGTTCATGCAAGTGCTATTTACAAATGATTTGTACTTAACAGAACTGTGACTAAAGTATGTTTTAGGTAATTAATAAAATGTCACCCTGGCTTCTTAGTGGTATTAGCAATAAACTCTTTCTGTAGCTAGTCATTCAGATCTACAAAATGGAGTCAGTCCTGGACAACCTTCTCACTGCTGACTTCCTGATACCACATCCTAGGAAAAAAAAAAATAATCTCTAAGAAAGCAGCTCCAGGTTTGATGGTTGTACAGCTCATGTTAACCTGATACATGAGTTTACCAGATACAGTAATATGTCTTGATATAACCTTGAACATACCATTCTTGTATATTTTTGTGGAGCAAAAGCATCAGCTAATGCCATGTAATTCCATAAATATTCTGCAAAGAAAAGCATTCTTTAGAGATTAAGAAGTGAAGTGATCCAAGAAATATTGCAAAGAAAATAGCTCACAGTTTAATTATAACACAATTTCACTCATTGAGAGTAGAATATGCCAGGTAGCACTGAATCCTTAGACTTTGAGAGAAAAGTGTAAAAAAGTAGTCACAATTGCCATGTGACCTGTTTGGACTCCAAAAATGAATCATTAATTCCATTCTGTACTCTGGGAATAAATATTAGGTAGAGAAAGTGGGGGAAAAATGTATAGTTCTCAGTCATGTTTTTACAGTGATAGATGGCACCCTTTCTCCATGTTCTATTATTATTACTAAAACAAAGGTAACACACTGTCAGGAATTCTTCATACAAGGTAAGTTCCTTACAGCAGAGTGCTATGTCATCCTTTATTTGCCATCTGGATCTGTGAATCTTGTAGCTGGAACTACCCAGTGTCTAAAATTGTCCAATTTAGCCGAGTGTTTAAGATACTCTCTGAGGAAGAGCTGATATGTCTAGATGGAACTGACATGTCTGTCAGTTCTCAAAACCAGTAAGTTATTGTGAAACAATGTGGGTGAGGGTGGGGAGAGTTCTCACGCCTGAAGTAGCATATTTTGACACCTAAACAGATAGGTACCAAATAGGAAATTCAGGATCAGGAATTCAGCCACACTGAACTTCTTTTAACATGGGTTTAGCAGCTTTCTTACCTGCTTTTGAAACACAAGATCACTTCATGGATGTATTGGTTGAAGATGAAATGGAGGCGTGCAGGTGTGTACCACTTTGAGTCCTTCCAAATTTCTGTTTAGGCAACATGCTTTGTCCAGATTTTCACTGAGGATTTTAGAGCAGGGAAGCTGTAAGGGCAGAATTATGCTGCTATCTGACATAAAATGTAAAGGCTATTTTCCAAGCATGAGTGGAGCAGAAGGTAGAGAGAGATAACTACTCTGTTACACACGGAGACACAATAGTTTTAAAGACACTGACAGAAACAAAGGTCCCCACTACTCTAAGTTCTTTTGAAACCAGCACCACAGAGTTGGGGAAATACAACCAGTGTTTCAGACAGTGAACACATTTGAGACCTTGCTAGTGTATGGTTTCTCACAACAGCCTTTGCATAGCTGTTGCATGGATGTGGATATTGTTACACCGAGGGGTGACTACACCATTTATTGCTTTCTTATTCAGCTGTTGGCATATGCCACCTGTGACCTTGCTGAGTGTAAAGTCCCGTGCTAATCTCTTTGACTTTGCCCATAGATAAAGATAATAATTTGTTGTTACCTGATGTGTTACCCTCTGGTTCCCCTCCTGAGTATGTTACAAAGATGTAATGTGTGTGTTAGTGGCACCACTAATACCAATATCTGTGGTATTTCTTGTTTTATTTCCCATACACAAAATTCAACAAGTATATCCAGTTAGCTGTAGTGCTTTAAGGGAGTGCTCCCCCATTAACAGTTACCTATGATTCTTTCCTTTTCCAGTGAATATCATGACTAGAAAACTGATCAGATGGGGCAAATAAAGTCTAGGTCTTATTTTATCTGAACAATGCCTTCAGCTGGGTTTCATCCCATGACACTATTTCACCTAAGCCCAAAGAATCTGAGTGAAATGGTTTTTTTGAGTGCTTTAGCATTTTCTGACTTCAAAGAATGGCAAAATCTATGCATTTACATGTCTCCATTTTGCTACTTCTAATGATTTCCTTCAAAAGAAACCATGAATGCTAGAATATTTTCCAAGCAAGTTGCACGTGTTGCCATTATGAAGGCAGGGTAATTGAGACTTTTTTTGAACTCTACGTGTTTGAAAAATATATGCTTACATATATTTTTCATTTGTAAGAAGGAATGTATTAAGCAAGGTGCATTTTGTAGACATCTAAGACATACTGTTGCTTTCAGAAATTTTCATCAATAGGCAAATTGTGTCTAATCTAGTTGAAATAGCAAAAAATGAAAAGTTGAAATAAAAGATCATATTGTACATTAAATGGTCTAAATTTATAAAATGCTGTAATAAAATTATTTTGTGTATGAGAAAACATGTCAAAAATAAATATTGTGATACTATGATTAATAGTAAAGTTGAAAACGATTGCTGTTGCTGTGTACTGAATGTACACTCTACTGTTAAGAATTTTTATTTATGGGGAACAGGTTTGGTTTTTTTGATTTGCCATATTAATCTCTTCCTTATGCTGTCAAGCTTATGCAATTGCCTGGTTGGTGATAAAGAACTGGTGCAAGTGACTTTATTCAGCTCCTGCTCACATTTTGGCTGAACACAGCCCATGCTAAAACTTGATGTATGCTGGGAGCACCCTCAGATCCAGCAGCATGTATAGGACATGATGGCTAGGAAGGACTGAAGGTCACCTGTAATTTTCTGTCTCTTGCAGCCACCCTTCCTGTATGCCGTTTGTTGGGCAGTTTGTTCAGAATTCACTAACTTATGGTAACAGTGTAACCTTCCAAGCTGGAAGACATGGATGTGTCAGTTTACAAAAAATAAGCTTTTGAGCTGGATCTAGTAAGCGTACAGAGGCTTTTGTGTTTCCCTGTATCATACATGGGATGCCTGCATCTTCATGAGGAAGAAGGACAGGCACTCTCACCCTCAGCTAGGCTACAGTTTTCCTCACAGGTTTGCACATTAGTTACGAAATAGAAGATTACAAACTATGTGTTGGAGTTAAGAAACAAAGAAATTGTGAGATAGAAACCTCATGAATTAAGCAAATGCATGTTAGACTAATCTTTATGAAGGGAATTGAGCCCTTCTGCCTTGTGTTTGTTTTCTTTCCCGATGAGCTCATAAAGTAAAATTCAATTGACAGGATACATTGCCCTGCAAATTTGAGGGCTCCAAACAGGCTGTGGCAGTGCAGACAATGACAATATAGGAGAAAAGAAAAGGCATTTAACTGTAGAATATAAATCTCTAGCTTGTTTCAACATTAATTTGAAATAAAAACATATACCTTCTTTGAGTTAACATCAATTTCTTATTCTGATGTCTGACAAGATGTTAAGTGGATTCTACTTTTATACATTAAAATAGTCATATTAGGAAAGACTTTTGATAAAAGGTTTATAGGATCTTTCTTTAAATTTTTTATCAGCTTTGACCCTTTTTACAAAGTAGGAAAAATATGAATGTCACCTGGATATTCCAAAAACTTGCATTTCTTTAGCTTTAAGGCTTTCTTGTTGTAAGATAACAAATAAATTAATGATACTGTTTGCTTTTAGGACAATTTTAATTAAAATTTATTGAGTATCTGAAACTTTTGTAGTGCCCTACTTATTATTACTTTTTAAGACACTCTCATTAACCCTATTGCACATATTATTGCACATAATACGTGCTCCATGGTTCTGAGATTCTCAATATTGTTAAAAATCTCCTAAGAAGGAATCTTAAGCAATATTCCAAGTAACAGATGATTTCAACTTTGGGAATGTTAGTCAATATACACCCGTATTTAATCTCTTTCTCTACTGCTGCAGTGTCATGATCTCTTCAAACAGTATTATTGTCATTTGAAAAACACTGGCATTATGAACACATTACACTGGATAAATTTGGACCCTTACAGTGTGTAGACACTAGCCCCAAGGGCCATACAGAAGTGGATGCACTGTTCATATCTAAATCTGATTCAGAATTAGTTAGTTGTCTTTCTACTGTGCTTCTTGCCAAAACCTAGAGAATTAATTTTAAAAAATACATTTTGTTACATTTTTAGTAAAACCCTGATGAAATTTAAGAAGAAGCCATGCTCATACTTGGTTACCTGCAAGGAAACTTCAGTATTGCCTGGTCTAGGTTTCAGGTCCTCCTCTCCTGTCCTGCTTCTTAACAATGCTGCCACCCTCAAGCCTGCCATGGTACAGGGTCTAGACTTAGTGACACTGGCTGCCCCTGGCTATGGGACAACCTTTGTGTGTGACCTAACTGTACCTTTTGAAATTTAATGAAGACATATCATATTATGACTGTAACTTTTGAAATTTAATGAAGATGTATCATATTATGCCATTTAAAGCTCCACGATCAATTATTTCGTTTCAGTTTTATTCTTGTTGGAATAATGGCAGGTAAGACACTAATTTGTAAGACAGATCATGTAACAGGGAAAAAATACTCTCACAAAATCTTGTCAACCTTGGTTACCAAGAAATTATGAGTAAATATAAAAAAAACCCTAGAACATGGATAGAGATTTTACAGAATTTTATACATAGGTATGAACAAATTATTCTCAGGATAAAATGCAGAAAAAAAAAAAACGTGACCTAAGTTGAATTACAGTCACAGGTCCTCTGACTATTAATAATTTAGAGGCAAAATAAAAAAAAAACATCATGGAAGTTATTCATCCTGATTTTTCACTAAATGCCTGTGTTATGAATCTGATTTTACTTTTATCAGCCAGTTTTGCATGGAAAGGAATTTGGCCGCATATTTGACTAACCATTCTTTATTTAGAAGTGTGAAAATAAGCATATTGAAGTTTTTATATGAGTGGTAGGATGAAGCTTATCACAGCTGATATAGCAAAGAGTTGGTGGATGCAGACAAAAGTAAATTGCAAGAGGCTCTAGACTATCTCATGTGAATGAGCTAGGGGAAACACCAAAGAAACCCACTGAAGTGTGAACAAGTCTGGCTTAGTGCACACTTGAATGCATTTTTCTCCTGGTTTTCAGAATATGTTTTTTTCAATTTTTCACGTTCTGAGCATATGTTTTTATTTTAAATTCTTGTACTCAGGGATAGTAAAATCTTGGCTTCTAGGGAGAAAATCTCACTGCCACCAAGGGGGAGGAGGCTAGCTGAACAGATAGAAGGGAAAAAAATAAATGAAGGATTTAGATGTAATTCTGTCAACTCAGTCATTATGTGTAAGTAGGGATGTGAAATTTGCGTATTAATTTACTCTGCATCTGTGAGATGACCATAAAGGCTAATTCAATTTGTACACTTGATTCTTTCTAAAAAATGATTTCTAAAATAACCAGGTCACCTCCCATTGTTTTCTAACCATATAGAAGAGAGAAAAAAAGGGCATGATTACCAAATCATCAGTGATTTTAAACAAGATTGGTAGAACACCTGAGATCTTGGGAGATTGAATAGGGGTTGGCAGTAGATTGTGACAATGTTTTGGACATTTTTTATATTTTTCTTTGGATGTAATGTTTTGGCATAAGTATATGACAAATAAATCAAGGAAATTGAAAACTTTAACAAGTACATGACTGCAGTCTGGATTATTTGCAGGGATCATATATGAATATTGCTTCTTGTTCCTCACTTGTGTGACAACTGAAATTTCAAAAATTAGGGAACTTGACTAAGGAATTAGTTTGCTAACTAACAAATGCTGGGTTTTCTAAATGAAAAATACATGAAGGATTTTGCAGGTGTTAATTTTTATAAATCCTTTAATGCCATGTTAAGATAATAAGCAAATTCAGAGAATATTTATATTCAGAAAAACATATTCTGTCTGATCTTTTCTTCTTGCATGCCATATTAAATAACTATTTTCTGCATGTCTAGTGTACTAAGCAGGATCAGGATATGTACCCTGATACTGTGACCTTCCAAGAAATATTAGACACATAATTTATGAGTGGCAGAATTCAACTAACCATGAGTAGGTAAAAAAGTCAACTGCATACAATATAAATAAATCTGTGAGTTCAAGGAAGGTCATGCCACATTTGATTTACACATTAGCCTGTGAGACAACACTGACAAAATCAAGGATTGAGGATGTGAGGGAGGAGTTATTTGCTACTGCTTCCTGTTTTATCTTTTCATCCCACAAAATTGCTAGGTATTTTCATTCTCTGAATTGTTAAATTTTTGTTCTTAGACTTAAAGAAAACCTTACAGCTAAAAAATAATGATATAATAAATAAAAAGATATCTGCAGCAATAAAAATTGCAAGATAAGTGGTTTTGACCTGATTGTCATATCATGATTATCACAATATCCTCATAGAAATCTCATTGATACAAAATATGGAACAAAAGAGTTGAATATAGAACATAGTTATTTTACAGGGTCAGTCAGACATAAAGAAAGTAAAGGCATAATGTAATATGGCCTTACAGCCAGATATATAACGGAGTATGAAAGATATCCTCCAGATATCCTCCTTTACTAAAAGAAAGGGTCACTGAGTACTTGTAAATCTTCCCATAAAAATAATCCTATTACTCCATGTAGCAAGAGTTTCCAAGACTCTTTCCATGAAAAAAACACTTGCAATGTACCCTAGGATGACTTTTCTTGAGCCAGGATGTTGGACAAGTTGACCCACTGAGGTCCCTTCCAACTTTATCCATTCTGTGATTTTTTTGCCAAGAAGTATTCACTAGTTTCTGTGCCTTGAATGTAACTAGTATGTGGGTATGATTCTCCTCTTTTTAGTAGTGCAAGCCATAAGTAATGTTATGGGATACTGTCCTCATTCCCAGAATAAATGTGTATTATCAATTCACTGCATTCAAACAAAACTGCAGCAAAAGTTCATGGAAGACAGACATTCCTAGAGTTTGATGTTTCTTTCTATATTCAGGTATCATTATGAAAGGTAAATCTATTCATTAAAGTCTAACAGTGAGAAAAGTATTTCAAATTATTGAAGACTGCTAAGTGTGCAGTGGTAGTTACTCCAGTTAATGTGAAAATCACATTAAAGGAATGAAGTCAGTTTAGTGACAGTTCAGGTGCTGAGCCAAACAAGGAGTAAGATGGAAAAGGCAGAAGCAGCAGGACACTAAGCTTTAGTTAGATGTGCTAACAAATCGTAGTTTATTGAATGAAGGTTGAATGAAGGACTGAGACTACTGCTAGAGGTGAGAGTTTGAAAAGATATCCAGAGAGCAACTGGTCACAACACAATACAGTGTATACATACCATACAGTCATTTTATTAATGAAGTCAATTTCAGTGGTTTGCAACTAGGAGAATTTCTTTAGCAAAAGTATTATCTATGTGCTTTGTAATCCCTGACAAGTAGTATGGGCCCATCAATAAATTTATGTAAATTTGCTATGATTGTTCATAATTTAGTATTTGCACAGTGTTCTTATAGCAATCCCTCTAAACAAATAAAGACAAAATTGTATTTTTTAAAATAAAAAGAGACTTCTGTTGGTGTTAAGAGTTATACTTTTTCTTAATTCTGTTTTACCAGAAGAAGTGTCTGAATTGGGTATTACTATACTGGGTTTTAACTCTATACTGGTTTATTCTTTTCTGAATATTGATGTATATTATTTTATAAGAATAAAGGAGTATCTAGGGCTTAATGTAAATATCTGCTGGCAGATATTGCAGATGTGTGCAGAAATACCAGTTGCCAAATATGCAAAGTTCTTTCATAACTTGGAACAGTTTTCTTGGTAAGGGAATTCTATAAGCACACAATTTTTGTTGATACAAGTATCCCTGTATGAACATTTCCTGTGAAGATGAAAAAGAAAATGTACTATTTGTTGATAAGATATCAGAAAATTATGCAATGCTGATCTTTGAGAACTAATGAAAAAAAATGAATCATCAAAATGCAATTTCCATTTTTTTGAATGATTCCACCTGGCTTTAAAATTACATAGAAAGCAATATATATTTAAATTTTTCCAAGACATATTTTTTATCAGAAATTTTAGTTTCAGAGATGTTTTGCTAGCATTTCATTTAGTGTACTACCTTGTAGATTTATAACCTACATTTTTCATTTACCTTTCTTTTATAGTAGCAACTTTTACATACTTGATAAAATCATCTTCTGCTTTTTTCTGTAGTAAATTATGGTTATTATTGTATTTTATATCCTTCTACATACTGAAATTCTCAGAAACCATAAGTCTTTGTTCAATATTTTTTTATATATTGAAATACAGACAGTGATAAGGATTGCAAATAGCGATCCTGTTTCCTTCACATGAAGGAATGTGGAATACTTAGGTTTGAATACATGTGCAATACATGACTGAACTTTAAAGATCAACTTATTTCTAAGATCTGTATTTGTGTTGCTCAGAGAGAGGACTGTGATTTCCCTAACACATTTTAAAAAATTTAAGGGTCATAAGAATGAAGTTTATTTCTCTTTTCTGGATTGTAAAGGAAATATTATCTTGAATAGACTCACCATGTTTGTTTTCACAGGTTTTGGTAACTTAGGTGGTTCTCCTGATTTATAAATTTTAGCCTAAATAATCAGAAGTGCCTATTATTTTCTAGTGAGAGCTAACTTTTGAAATACAATTGTGAAAGTAGAAATGCTGGCTTTCCAGAATGAAATATATACGAGGACATTGGATACTGGAAAATATGTTTTTTATCTTCAATAGAAGAGTTCAGTTAAAACATTAATGAAAAGATGAATTCTTTTAATCAATTTCACAAATTTTCCGGATTGTGACAATGATCTCTGTAGACAAGATGCACCAGGAACATCTGAGAATTTGTTACAAATATGTGTCTACTTTTGTGTCTGTAACAATTGGCCATAGTACTCTCATAGGATGAAAAGAAATTAAAGAAAACATCAAATGAAACAAACTCAGGGTATGCAGGAAGAGTATAATGCTATGTGTGAAAAAGGTGCATATTTTTCCTTGCTGAAAAGATTATTGTGAGTATGCTCATAAGTTATCTTTTTCTCTTCTGTTTGTTCAAGTTTTTGCTTTTTCCAGAGGTAGGTAGGTAGGTAGGTAGGTAGGTAGGTAGGTAGGTAGGTAGGTAGGTAGGTAGGTAGGTAGGTAGGTAGGTAG
>VZUI01065992.1:0-27133 GCA_013401135.1 Cettia cetti | reverse complement strand
TTTTTTTTTTTTTTTCTTTTACCTAGGCTAAAAGGTTTTTTCTTAGAAGAGAAAAAAATGAGTCTCATAGTTCAGCCGTGGGATCTAAAGACTAAATGTCTGCCTAAGCACATGAGAGAACACACACAGCTCTGTTTCAGTTGGCTCAACCGCCTACTGTGTCAGTGGCTTAAAGTTAAGGAAAAAAGGAAATGTACTGAAACAAGACAATGTTAGCCTACAAAGGGAAAGAGTTTTGTTCTCACTAAGGTACTGAAACAAGCAAACTATAAAAAGTTATAGATACAGACTCAAAGAGTTGCAGTCGCTCCTGTTCTCCAGTGAAGCAACACTCCTATTATCATAGCAGGATCATTGCACAAAACCCTGGGTTTACTTTTCTCTAGTATCTCTTAAGAGCAGAAAATCATTTTCTTATCATTCCCATTATTGTAAAGATGAGCACCTTTGATTATATGGTAACTTTTATCTCTGAATATTGGCAAGCAGACCAGTTCTTTCAATTCAGCTGGTTCTCTCAGAAAGCAGGTGTAGGAAGATGGTAAGAATGTTATTTTAGCTATTAAAACTGCTTCTGGCTCTAATATGAGAGGAACCTAGCGATAATGTCAGCCGCTTCACAATATGTGTTAGCATTCCATCAGCTTGTTCCATTTCTTTCTTTTGAACTATTAGCCACTTGTTCTAAGTTCATTATCATATAAAACACTTGTTCTAAGTTCATTATCATATAAAACATTAAGTAACCCAAACAATCCAGTTTTTCTCAGCCATACTGCACAAAATACAGATCAAATATTTATTCTCCTACTTTCCATGATGTGGCAAATAATTTAAATTCTTTTCTCCAGTAAATGTCATGCTATTGACACTTTACCATCATGGGGTTTTTTTGTGTTTGCAGCTCTACATGCAGCTGAATTAGGAAAAGTGGTGGTTTAGTTTTCAAGCTCATATTTAAAATTGTATCTTTGCAAACATAAAATTATCCCAGTTATGTGTCATTGATTTATGACATATAAAAGCTTGTGACTATTTTTTCAACACAGCTTTGTGCATATGATATACTTGCTGCTGAAATTCCATTGGATTAGAAATATGATTGAATAGTAATAAGACTACAAGTAGACACTTGTAATGAGATTACAAGTGGAATTTTACTGAAGGATGAGCAAAGCAACCATGCCAACCATTTTCTTTTGAAATGAATCGGAGGCACTTCTGTATGTCCCTTGAACTGCAGCGTTTACCGTCGAGCTGGTAAGCTGACAATGCCTCTGAACCGCCTGTTGAGCAGGAAATGAAGGACTAAGAAAATGACAGTGCTTAATTAAAATGTGTGTGTCCATCCCTGGTCAGGTGAATTCACAAATCATTTTCCCATAGGATCTATGAGGGATGAAATGAAACCTTAGTAATGTAGGAGGTAGAAGTTTTGTTAACTTGCCAAGCAGTGTTTATCCTCTTCTACTACACGTTGAGTTGATCTTCTTCTATTACATAACTCTTTTATCAGTTGTAAATCAGCCTTTCATTACACCCAAAAAGAAGGATAGCTACACTAGAATATTCAGTATTCTGTGATTTTCCCTATTAGGTTTCCTAATTAAAGGATGAATTTGTATCTTCAAGCTCTAAAGCCTAAAACATTCATAAGCCTCAGCTTGTCTGCTCAAAAATTACGACATGTCTGTAGAAGGGACAGATGGTGGGGAATGAGGAAGACTGAGAATATGTGCATGCAATGCATGTACAGAAGGAAAAAAAAAAGCACCACCCAGAACTTTGAATTACCACCTGATCAGGTTTCAACTCTGAAATATGAACTTATTCTTTAGGGTCAAGACTGAATTTCACCTGAAATCTAATCAAAATAAATTCCTTCATCTCAACTATACAGCAAGCTTGCATTATAGATGCATATTATCAGCACATTTAGCATTTTTTAGCAGAAATCAGCAATAAACTAGAAGCGGAAAATGGTAGTATTTTCCCAAATTCAAAGACAAGTTAAATGATTTAGAGTTGTTAAGTATAGAACAGTTGTAAAAACAAGATAACAGAAAACCACTGAGTTAACTGTGAAAAAAATTCTGTTCCCACATCAATAATGTCAGAATATTGCATATAAAAAGTTTTGAGGTTTTTTTTTTTTTTTTTGTTTAGTTGGTCAGCGTTTTGTCTGTTTTGTTTTGCTTTGCTTTTAGAGAGATTTTTATTTGCTTGTTTACTTGTTTTCTGGCCTAAAAGATGGCATATAAAAGTGGCAAGAATGAGGAATTGCAACTTGCCCAAATTTCCCAAAATGCTGATCAATGTCACATCAGGAAAGACATGGAGAAAATCCCAATGAATTATGAAGTCAGCTTCTAAAGAAACTGAAACACAAGGAACACAGATTACAAAAGTCCAAAGTGCCAAAGTGTAAGACTCTGTGTGTTGTATTAATAGTGAAAACTGGAAAACAAGAACTACAACATGCATGCAAGGAAGGTAACTGTGACAGTAAGGATATAGTTTCACACACCTTCTTGAAATCAGGAAGGGCATTGATTTCAATGAAGCCTGCTGGGATGGCTTTCTCAGCTAGAGAAAGTAAATTTTTGGGGCCAAAGTGAAAACAAACAGGAAAATTTATCATAGCCAGTATGGTCTTGGCTTAAAGAAGTTTATGCATTGCAAAAGAAAATGTGTAAGACTGTTCCAATCAAACAGCAAAAGAACATGAACCGTATTTGCATAGGCTGTACTTGAATGCCTCATTACTTCTTTGTCACAATGGGAGCCGTTTCTCACCCAGAAAAGCAATCTCAAAACTACTAATTTTAGTACCAATTTAACCCTCACCTAAATTTACTTGGAAAAATTCTTTTGACGGTTTGGAATTTCTCTGACAAAAGATGTGTTTTGAAAAAGAAATCAGCAGCCAGCTCCACATTTCTAGTACCTCTACTACTTCCTGTAGATATAATACCAATTGTTTTTCATTCTCAGCTACAACTTTTTCCCTCCCCAAAACAATTGTTTTATACCTGCAGTTTCATTCTGTCAACAAACTTGTTAATGAGATAAAAAAGAATAAAAAATAATGCTTAGCTCAATTTTCTGTATTATTCTGGCAATGTCCTTTGTAAAGGAAAGGGCAAATGTCATGTGCATACTCTCACACAGATGTGTATATAAGAACATAGGAAAAGTATTATCTGTTTTCTATGTTGATGATGGTGATTATGATTATTAATAATAAAAATATCCAAATGTCTTTGAATCAGGGATGTGTAGTTAATTCCCTCTTCCCTTGCACCTGAATCTCTTTTGTGTCTTTATTTCTTCAACATAAATCTGTAATATTCCTTTTAAATGACAATAATTACAAATACAATCTGAACACTGTTCCCTAGGTCCATGATTGAACTTTTGTTTAATTTCCTGGTCACTGATGGAGCTGTGGCTCTATGTCCAGGGAGAAACTAGGGGGAGGGGAGAAGGTACTGTTTGTATTCTTCTGCAGAATTTGTGAGGTTTTGCCTCTGGCATTCAGGTTAGAATGTCCCTTCTGATTATGGTCTGCTGCAAGACTCCTGATGATGTAACTGTACATTTCAAAAAGCAGAGAAAATGAATGTTACTTCAAATTACTTCTCCACTTTCTGAGTTTATATATGTTAGAATAATGAAGAGATCTGAACTGAACACCTTTTCATTTCAACATTATTTTGGTATGCCTAAATAGCACAGGGAATATAAAATATCATTAAAAACAAACAAATAAACAAAAGCCTCTACCTTCCATGATTATGAAAGTGTTTTTTTTAAACTTCTAAGAACACAATGTCTTCATTTTTATTAGGAATTTTAAGCAGTTTGTGTTTCACTGGATGCAGAAGGCCTTAATGATCTGGAGTGATTTTTCTCTTAGTAATTCTCCTTAGTAGAACCTGTTTCTAATGTACTTTGTTGCTATTTCTCCTAGTATGTGGTTAAATATGTGGACATCCTGGAATCTGCATTCCAAAGACAGACGACATTCTATCCTATGCTAATTAAAGTAATTTATTAGACAACTGGAAGAGCTAGTCATCATCTTTTCCATAGTGTTCATAGAGAAAATCCAGTCTGACTTTAAAAAGTTTATTCAGGTTAAAGTGCAGCTTTCTTCATGCAAATAAAAGAAATATAATCCAGTTCTACAAAAATAAAAATTTCCTCCATGTAGTCCATCTTGAAATTCCTTTTTCCCTGATCATAAGAATCTTTTCACTGCAGAGTTTTAAAGAAAAATAGCAATTTTCCTCACTGATCACTTTAAAAATAAACACATTTTCAGCAGTGAATACAGATATAACAGATATCAAACAGAAGAGTAAATTTAAGTATTGCCTTATCTGTAATGAATTTTGCTGATTCATTCAACCCTTTCCCAGGCCAATCTGAAGTGCCCTTGGGTGATTAGACTGCTGTGATAGGTTAAACACCAGTTGAGCAGGATGTAAACTAGTAGACTATTTCCCATGGCCCATATATTGAAAATAAAAAGAAAAATCTGTTTAATGTTACATCTGACTGATAAATATCACTTTGTTGCTCCTCAAGGGAACTACAGAAGAGCACATGAAGAGGGCTTGGCTCATGCTGGCTTTAAAGCAGAGCATAAACCCCATTTTAGCTTTCTTTGCATGATACTTAGATTATAGATTGGGGGGGGGGTGTGTCTGTTTTATTTTGATAATTTTTCATTTTAAAAGTATTATATTTTTAACTTCTGTGCTAGAATTTAAAATGAAAATCAGAACAATACCCCTCAGTAGCTGCTAAAACGTAGTATCAAGGGAGTTCTTGAAAAGTTTATACATGTAGTGTTTAACAGCATTAATGAACATATATTTCTTCAATTTACATCACTAGTTTTCCCCCTTTTTTAATTCATACCTTCAACAATTGGGAATACAAACCCAAGTATTTTCCCAAAAGTGATCCAACATTAGTCAGGTGTCTGTGACAAATGTGCAGTTTGTCTTCATTCACTTTTCACATATAAACTTTTCCCAGCTGGGGTGATTCTCTCCTAACCAGAAAAATGCAGAAACTGTAAGCCTGGTACAAAGTTCCTCGCTCAGGGGTACATGAGAGTTAGGCTTTCAGCAATTTAGTTGCTCAGCAGACCACTCTACAATATCAGAAGAGAAGTGAGAAAGTGTAGATTTCAGTGGACAGCATCCTGTAACTTAATTTTGTGAGGTTTGTTTACAGTTTTTTAATATGTAATTGCTTTAAAAGAATATTTAGAATATTGTACAAAAAATAGCAGTATCCTGGCTGATGCAAAGTTTGCATTTAAATTGCAGGTTTTTCATATAATGTAGGCAGATTAAAATATTTTGCAAATTTAATTCTTTATAGCTGTTTATTAATTCTTTTGCACAACCTCCTACTCTCCCTTTGAGAGAAAGGAATAAGCACAGAGAGAAAATGGAAGAGACAGGCTTTCTCTTATATATCCTTACTCACTTGCCTTGGTTCTCCTTTTATATACTTATCATTTCAGTGTTGTCATCTACAATACCACCAGCTAAGCCTGTTGTATTGAGATGTTTACATTAGTATGGCTGAATTTGTCAATAATGATAAAACAGAGATTTTCTGTAATGTGTTTTGTGGAAGAGCTTTTTCACAATGTTCTAATTGCTTTTTTGGAAAATATTTTTCTAATCATGAAGCCTCAAACAGTCTTCCACTTATTAGTTTTTGAATAAGGGATATTGAAATTAGTGATTTTCATTGAAATATATAACACACATATCATTAGCCTAGGACATAGCATCATGGCAAGGCGTTTTATTTTAAAAAAAATCATATGGGAAAATAGCTAATAAAATAAAAAATAAG
This sequence comes from Cettia cetti, assembly GCA_013401135.1. Classification (NCBI taxonomy): domain Eukaryota; kingdom Metazoa; phylum Chordata; class Aves; order Passeriformes; family Sylviidae; genus Cettia; species Cettia cetti. The sequence continues at coordinate 21,247 of VZUI01065992.1, read as the reverse complement.
TACAAATTAATTCTGCTTTCACTTAATTACATTTTATGTTATTTAAACACAGTTTGGAATGAATTTTAACTTCACAGACTGGTACAAATCCAGGTAATTTTTTTTTTTTTTTTGAAAAGGAAATGCATAGCACTTTTACTTGTGAATTAAAAAAAAATTAACTCTGATTTTAGGGATGAATAGTAAAGGGTTTTTTATGGCACTGTGGTTGTACTTTCCTGCTTTATTTATTTGAAGCTTGAAAACATAAAAAAACCCCACAGACAGTTCTAAGAGTAATGAATCACATTCACCCAATTATTACATTTTTTAACTAACAGGCATCACAGGATATTAGAAATTTATTTTTCTTTAAATTTCCTTACGTGATGCCAAGTGCTCTTAATAAGTATGGTATGAGCTGAATACTAGCTCACATTCCTTCTTGTTTGTGCTTTCTGTATTTGAGCACTTTGTCTATATATATATATCTCATATCTTACCACATAGATAAAGATTTTTATGAAGCTGAATGAGTATCCTTAATTATTATCAACATGTGTCAAAATAATGCTATATCTGTGAGGGCCCAGGTTTGAAAAAACTAAATAGTAGATGAATGCTTGGTCCTTTTAATGCTTTAGCCTACCTGGCCACTTGGGTTCTTAAAAAGCAGAAAGACATTTGTTCTTTGCTGAGTGCAATGAGAACTCAGCTACATAATTTAAAAAAAGTGGTCTCCATTATGAGAAATCTCATGTCTAAACAAAGGAGAGGGGAAAAAATCCATAGCCAGAGAAAGAAATGAGGTATGCTTGTCACAGAACCTGTGACAGTGCTACAAGTACGGGATGCTCCCTTCTCAGTTTTTTTGCAGAATCACAAAATGAGTAAGATTTGAAGGGAACACCGGAGACCATTTAGTCCAAACCCCCCTGTTCAGGCAGCATCCCATGGAATATGTTACTCAGGATTATGTCCAGAAGGGCTTTGAGTATCTCCAGAGGAGACTCTTTAACTTTTCTAGGCAACCCTACTGACTGCAAAAGGCCCTTTACAGCCTGGTTTACTAAGTATTTTATGGGAAGGAGATGCTCTAAAAGGATAGTGAAGTAACAGAAAAGATAGTTTAATTGTAAAAGGTCGAGTTCTACCAAAGGAAAATAAATTTTTGATGAAGTATAGACTTTGTCATATTCTACAAAGAGAACAAACACAATGAGTTATTCAAAGCTTTCCTGTGGATGATAGAATTACAAGAAATTTAGCTCCATTTTTTTTTTTAGGACACAAAAGTGTTTTAAATTAATAACATTTGTATACTAAAGAACTAATGGGATATAAGAAAAATAAAAATAAGAATTTAAAAGAGATAATTTTCTTCATGAAGTTTGAAAAGAAAAAGGAATTTTCTTCCTTAAGCTACTGCAGAATATTGGGATGTGTCATTTTAACATAATTTGCTTCATTATTTCTCACATTTGTTCCTGCCTGGCTTAATCATATCTGTTCATAATAGATCTGTTCATACGCCTTCCTTTGTGATGAGTCATGGCAAGACCGGCACCAAATGTCCTGTATTCTTTGTCCTGTGGAGCTGTTGTAACACAAGCTGGATTTTTGCATCATTATTTTCTTACTTCATAGCATGAAATAAATGGCACAAAGTAATGGTCTTAGCCAGTGAGTAGCACTTCTAAAAAAAAAAAAAAAATCCTGGAGGAAGTAAAACAATTTCTTTTCCAATGGAACTACCACAAGTTGAATTGTGCTTTTGTTGCCAGCTCATCTTTACCACCTGAAGCAAGTATGTTTATCCTGTAATCCTCCTTCCAGGGTTTCAGCTGTCTGTGATCCAAATTCTGGTTGGGACACAGTACAACTGTCTAATTCCAGCTTAGACTTCTGATAAGACAGAAATGAGAAAAAGCAGAAAGGAAGCATACAAGCTAGAGCAGTGCAAAATAACAGAAGCAGAATCATAGATAAAGATGATAGCAAATATTTAAATTATAATAATAGTAGCTCAAAGATTCAAAAAACTCTGGACTGGAAACTGTTAAAATCCTAAGGGAGTCAGAATCCGCAAAATGGATCAATCTGTTTGAACCATTGCTTCTTCACCAAAAAGGATTGCAGTGTCTTGTCAGAAGGATTAGAGGGTGGGATCAACACTTAGCCTAACACGTTGTTTTCCCTGCCTGTTTCACTTGTGCATCAGTTAACAAATAAGGGTTTTATACTCTTACCTGGTAAATAAACTCATTCAGGCATCTGTGTGGGTACAGTTGATTGAAAAGATGTGACAGAGGAAGAGAAGGTGACAGAAAGATAAAACCTATGCTTTTATTAGTGTGATTCTTAATGGTAACTTATGGTGACTAATAAGGCTATAGATATTGTATCATATTTTAGAATGTTTCTTGATTTATGTATTACAATTCATGATTTTAAACAAGCACTCTCAGTACTGTTACGTAATGTGAGTGTAGCCCTACCCAGTTTACTGTGAAAATGTAATTCTTTTTTATTTCTAATATTAGTGGTTGGTGTGCACAGGTTTTAGTCTGCTTCTGCATACCAGAAAAAAAAATCGAATTCCATTCTACCAGTGTCGCACCTGTATTAACGCCGGTGTGGTATGGTAGCCTTTAAAGGATGAAATGGTGAACTCTGACATGCAGAAATAGGATGTGTTCTATAACTTGAAACTTAGAATTTATTGGTTTATAAATGGCACACATTCCACTAATGTGTTACAAGCATATATTTCAGCTGCATAAATACTTAATTCTGTACAGCTGTATTAGTATTGTTTCATTATGAAGCATTCCTTGATCTGTTGCTCTTTTGTGGTTCATGTAAAATACTGTCTTCTTTCATGTCTTATTTCACTGAAGTTGTAATGAGTGTGTGATAAATTAGGTATAAATAAAATAGAGGAGTTGCAATTGATGGGGAAGGAAGACAACCTGGTCTGGTGTTACTGCAAGTCACTTACAGCAACTATCAGAATGCTGCCTTTCTAGAGGGTAAAACCTGTCATTTTCCTAAGCAGCCATGGAAAAGACAAAACTGTTTTTGATGCACTCCTTTATTTTTGCTCCTTGCAAACAAAAGGTGTTGCTGAAATTCTCCATAGGCAACAGAAATCATGGAAGCATTAATATTTGCTTTCATTAAAGAAGTAAAACCAGTTCATATCCCTCAGCTGGGAAAGCACATCATAAACCAGATTGAAGTGTGGTTGATTTGGTGCCACCTGAAACCGATGTGAGACTGCAGTAGAGCTGCCTGGGCAACAGAGAAATAATCTGTAACTGTGTTTTTAAAATCTTTCTGCATTATATTTTTGTCTGGTCAATTTTGTTAACATCATTATACTATGTTAGGAGTTCTGGAGATTTTGGGCCTGCAAGTAAAACACTGTCTATCTAAAGATATCTGTGACAAATAATTGAAATTAGGAAAGAAAAGTAAAATAGGCATTCAACTAGAGACTAGAAATTTTCTTCAGTATTTTATGTCATCAGCCATAGAACCAAAAAAGTTTAACTCTGATTATCTTTACACCATAAACATCTTACAATGAAATCTATGCTGCTAGACATAGATGACTATGCAGTGAACAACACAGATTCTGTAGGTAGGCAGTGTTAGGATGTCATTGTAGCAAACCAGCTCCATGTTTGTTTGACTTGACAAAGATTGTGGAAAATGAGTAAAGCTCAAAGTTCTAATGTATTAAGTATTTAATTACTTTTCACATTCTCTTCTATTTTTGGGTCCAGACTGATAGTAAAATTCCTAGGAATTTGTTGAAACTCACAGAAATAAATAAAATATATAAATGTTATTGTTTCAAAGGAAAATGTAGTCTTGTGTGTGAGCTGTGTATTAGGGTAAAATTTCACCCATGAAAGGGTGACTTTATTTTCTCTTTGGAAAAAAAAAAATTAAGACATCAAAGAAATCTCTGACACTGCTACTAATATTGCACTGCTTATAGAGAATAGTTTTGTTTATTTCATTCAACTTTTTTTACTTTTCTGCCATGCTTCTATTTCTCCTGGCTTTGTGAATATGTAAGAGGCAAGTGAAATATGCTTTCTGACACTTCCTGCTCCACCTCTTCAACCCTTTTCTCATTACACCGATGCTATGTAAATACATTGGATGTCTTCATTAATACTTGTTAGTCCCTTATTCTCTGTGGTTTTAAAATACCTACAAGTGATACATGAGTTTAAGAGGCTATAAGTATTCTCTAACCCATTATATTTAGACCAATTTTCATTGCATTTCTTCCTTTCTAAAAATGCCAAAAATTAGACAGGTTCACAGGAAAGCAAGCATCTCTTGCATAGTGCATAACTGCATGCCGGAACAGCTAGTAAACTTTGGAAAGTGAATTTAGAGACCAGATGATTAATCTTTCAACTTTTGATAGATGTGCCATATACAATGCATCAATGAAATGTGCTTCCCTAGTACAGTCTGTTGTACCTGGCATACTCTGACATTTCCTTCAAGAACATGGATGTTCATTTGAAAAGTATTGATGGAAGTAGAACTGCAACATTCAGGTTTAGATTGGTGATGGGTGAGACTCAGAAGGTTTGGAATTTTGGTTTGATTGAGATGAGCATCTAACATCTAAATGTTCACAGGCTTATTAGGACTACACAAGCCCCTAAAGTCTGAAAAATTGGGACAGAAATATGGAAAGAGGATTTCTTGTCAGATTTTTTTAGCAGTCTCAGTCTTAGAAGAAAATGCCATGCGAACAGCTTTTCACAATATTTTGGCACTTCTTTTTCCAGCCCCAGACATTACATGGCACTGAAAGAAGACAGAGAAGTATAACCCTTGCCTGAACTAAAAAAGAAAATTCTTTAACTTTTAGAAATGAGACCATTTTTTTGCCAGCCTTTGAGAATATTTTTTGCCTCTTTTGAACTCATTCTCCTCTCTTTAGCCAGGCTTTGGAAAGAAAAGAGACACACCTAATAGCCATTTCTTTAAGTAAAATGCATTAATTGCTTTAGTCTTTGAGTAAACTCATCTTTTAATATGATGAGCAGCTACAGCTTTATCCTGCATTTATTTCTTTAACAGCATGTGACAGTGTCAGTGGGACAGACATGTTTTTCTCAAACAGCTACACTGCCATAAACATTTACGCTAAAATGTCAAGAAGAAATGTCTTTTTCAATATTTTTTAATGTTCCACTCCAATTGCGAAGTCAAAAACAGGAAACAATGAATATTTCACTCAGCTCTTCTTCACTCAGTTCTAGTTGCTTTTCAATCAAGTAAAAATAATTAAAATAAAAATAATGTTTTGAATTTCAGATGATTCTTACAGCATTGTTAACCTTCATTAAATTTTAAGGATGTAGACTATGCACTTGCCATCACATTGTATTCTAAGAAGAAGGACTTAATTGAAAGCTCCACAAATCACAGACTTGCAGCAAGTGTCTTCCTGTGGTCTGTCTGGTTTCTTTATTTACCTGGACCATCTCATTTCTGCTCTGTAATGTCCCCTGTATGTTCCCAAATGCATCTCTGTAGCAATTATGATGAATATTAAAATATATTGTAAGAAAAGTTATAGAAAATAATATATTGATTTAAAAGTTGTACTTTGTTCATTAAGGACAGAGAGATAAATTAGATAATGGTTGATATTCAAAAAAACCAAATTTGATCTATAGCCTCCATTTCCTTAGAACCTTTAGAAAGAACCCTCCCATTTTAATACCACAAACAGTTAAAGGCAAGAGTGGGGGAAAAAAAGAAGAAAAGAAAAAAAAATCAGATTTGCAATATGTATTCAGATAGAAAAACCTTCTTTTTTGTTCAGGAACTATTTCTTTTTATCTCACTTAACATCTAAGTAATGGTTTCAGTTATTACAATTTGACATGTAAGTTATATTGATCACACTGCCACATGAACAGATTAAAAAAATTCCAATATTTTATATCAGATTACTTATTTTATATTTAATTTTATGAACCATGTAGTACTAATTGTTGTCAAATATTAAGGTTATTAATGAAGATAGTATTATGCTGTTTATTTAGAATATTGTGTGTTAAATTCACAACCACTGCGTGATAGCAGATGTTACATCACTGTCTAGGAAAGAATATATGCACCATACTGTGACAACTGCATCTTAGAAGAGCTCATATTGACATTTGAAAAAAGACAGATACATATCTGTGGTAAGTAAGGATCTACTTGCCTGTGAAAAAATCCTAATTTGTTGCAACAAAGGAACCCACTAAAAAGGATTTACCTTAATTATAAAAGCAAAGGAACCCAGTGTTTCCAAACACACAAAAACATTATCAAAAGAGCTACTTTTTTTGGATAAAACTGGGGGGTTTAAGTAGTTTTCTTTCACTGAAATAAATTCTGCATCACCATGAGTGTATATATTGTATGTTATATGTTGAAAATCTGAGGTCTTGCCATGCTGTATAATCACATAATGTATCAAAAGTATGGGGTTTGCTTCCTATATATATATATATCCTGTTCTTACCTATGTATGTAGTTATACATTTCTTCTTTCTTGAACTGAAGCAGAGAAGAAGCTATGTACATTCTCTGACTATTTAACTAATTGAACACAACATTTCCTTGGTCATACTTCGGTGAGGACAGTAAGTAGTAAAAAAAGAAGAAAGACGGTATTGAGTGATGCTATATGAGGCACTGAGAAGAAATTCAGATAATTCTTCGGACAATCAGCAAATTCTTCATTCCAATTCATCAGAAAATCTTTTAATATATTTTATGATCAGAAAATTAGAAATCCATGTGTATTTAATTTTTTTCTTTCCCCCTCCCCCTTTGTTATGACTGATTTTTAGAAATTAGAGATACATGGAATAACAACACAATGAATATTTTTAAAAAGAAAGACACAAGTATGGCTACAGGCTTACAAAGTAGACAGATGTAATACTTATGGTAGCAGTATGGAAGCAGGCATTTTTCTCACCAAATGAAAATTAAGAACTTGATGGAAATGTTGTGGGTTTTTAAAATCAATAAAAAAAGAATACATGGTAACTCTCTTATGGGTTAAAATAGCAATGCTCATTAATTACTCCATCAGGCAATCTTAACCATTCCCTAAAAATCTTACAAATACTTCAGAAGTAATTTTCAGTGAGCAAAATTGTCATAATTGTAACATACTATTTAAAATTTGATTCATAGTTTAAGAGGAATAGTTGAGCAATACATTGTCAAGGTTTAATAAAAATTAATTAAATCAAAACAGAAAAAGGTGGAGATGGAAGGAAAAGGAAAAAAAAATGCAGCTTCCACACTAATGTTCAGCTACCTTGTGCTTATTTTAGCAAGACTCACAGTTCCTCACAAAGACAGTTTTTCTCAAGAGATAATGTAATGAGATCAGCCCAAAAGCTAATTGCTACATAAAAGAGAAAGGAGCAAGAAACCCAAGAAAAATATGTCCAGTGAAGTAATTGGATTAAAAAAATTAGCATCATTAGTTCTCAATTGTTTGCTTCTTAAACATGCTAATACAACTAAAGAATCCATCTAATCTGATTGCTGAGCAAAATCTAAGTACGCTGCTAGTACCTTTCATGCACACACCTGAATTATTTTGGTAAGATCAGATGGAATTGAGCAAATAAGAATTTAGAAATGTAAACCCATAGAAAATATAGAACAATTGTATATAATTTCTAGGATAAGTAAGGGAAAAAATAGGTAAAGGATTTGGAGAAAACCGTGATTACTTTTAGTCATGATTGTCTTAATGATATAGTATATGAGAAAAGAACACTATAATTAAAGATTATTGCAGCTTTTTCTATCTCTAAACTATATTATTCTGAATTGTCTGATTTCAAACTATAATCTCCCTCATCTCAAAATTTTGGTTAACCTACTTTGGTATTCCAAAAGATGATGGAAGAAAGAACTGATGTTCATACTTTTTTTAAAAATTTGATTCACTGTCATTTTTCTCCCTAAAATTTAATTAGTATTTCCCTTTGTTCAGCTTGAGTTCATTCCATTTTTTTTGTCTTTAGGCATTTCTGAAAAGATTCCGACTCTGTCTTCCCCAATGAGGTAGATGAATCCAGTAATTTATGACCATGGAGAAAAATTAATTATTAAAAAACATAGGATACAAACAATAGACTTATATACATTTAGCTGACAATACAATGTGAATTAGGATGAAATTACTAATACTTTAGGAATAACAAGTGTTGAAGAATTATGACTCTGAATTGTTAAGTCTAACTTTGATAAGATGAGAGGAGGGGGAGGGAAACATGTAATGCCTAAAAGAAAACAATATGAAAATACAAGCCAGAATGTGGTTTGTGAAAAAGGGAGTGAGAATTCTCCAATTTCTAGGCCTCCATAAGGTTTATAAAACTATCAATCATACCATACGTAACTGCCAGAAAAAAAAAAAAATAGGCAATGAGAAAGAAGTAATGCAAAGTATCCTGGTATTCATGTGGTCTTGAAAAGAAGTTTAAAATGGTTGCTGAATATGTTAAATTAGTCAAGTGGTTTCCATTGACCAGAAATTATATAACAGAAACCTACAGTCCTTTAGTTAATTTTCTCTTTGATAATAGTCTCATAGTGATATGTTTCAATAACCTCTTAATGGTGTATATATAATGCTTAAATGTCAATATTAAGAATATTCAAAAACAGTGTCACACATTTGATGATGAAACGTAGAGCTTCATTTTAATCCAAAGTTGAGTATTCTGAGTAATTTTGGAAGGGAATATATTGTTGATAATTGTGAAGCAAAGTATGTTGTAGATGAGAGTGTGGACCCAAGACTAAAGGTAATAATAGATTGGAATTTTTATGTGGAAAACTCAGAGAACAAATAATAATAATAGTAATAGTAATAGTAATAGTAATAGCAATAGCAATAGCAATAGCAATAGCAATAGCAATAGCAATAGCAATAGCAATAGCAATAGCAATAGCAATAGTAATAATAATCCTTGTGCAGATTGTTATTATTATTGTTGTTGCTGTTGTTGTTGTTATATAAGTAGTAATAAAATAGTAATAATATTTTTTAAAAATATATCCTTTTTGGAAGGACCTATTTTATTTTCTTCTATCATGTCCACATGCTCAAATAATAATTCCTAGACTTCCACTTCAGGCACAATTTGAGCATCACCCAAAGCTTGCAATGTGCTGATACTATTCCCTCGACAACAAATTATTTGAAAGTTTCAAAAGAAATTTCTGGAATAGATGGGCTGAATGAACAACCATCTTTTTCCAGGAAGCAGAATTTGATCTGGAATAGGTTGAAGATAAGCAGAACAATGCACCTGGGAGACTGCTGTTGATGGAATGAGGTAATCTAAAGCTACTAGTAATTTAGGGCACAGGCAATTCTTCTTGTAGATTTGCTTTGCATCTACATTCCAGGTAAAAAGCTGTGGAAGCAAGGTAAGAGTGCAAACTGAGAAGCCAACAAAACCAGCTCCCATGCAGTGGGACTGATAAGTCCTTCACGCTTCTGCAGATGTATAGGCCTCTGTTACTTCTAGAAATTGGTTGGAATTTCACTGTCAGCAAAGAGGCAATAGAGACCTGCAGTTGTAAATTTTCACAAATGACTTCTAATGAAATCCCTTTCTCTCCCCCTTTTCATTATCCAATTAAACAGTGCATAAACACACTATGAGCACCTAGATACATAACCCTAGATAACACTAGCAATATTTACAATGAGCAAGTTGATACAGTGAGACAACACTGCATAATCCAAGTACATTATTCAAAACACTAAGGGCATAATTCAGTATTAGTAAGACTAATATTTTGTGTACAACCTTTACTATTTTGTTAATTAAATACAATTAGCTGAGCCTTTGGAACACAAAACTTGTTGGGTTCTGGGGAGGCAGACCATGATTGAAAGAAAATGAGATCCAGGGTCACCAAAACTGTATGAATTAGAGAACAAAAGTATTTCATTGCAGTTTTCAACATGTGAGAACAATGACCTGATTATCAGCAGGCAGTATAGTAAAATCATCAAAAGTTCGGATAGAAAAAACAATAAAAGTCTCTATAAACATTTTATATCACTTTTATTATGATTGAAAATATACAAGTGTTAAAATATTAGTAAGTTTTGTCATTGTATTGCTACTACATAGCTTTAGAGACCTTAGATTTTCTGGGCTGATGCACAGAAGATTGAATGTTGTTGCCGCATGTGTTAAAGACTACTCCCTATGACAAGGTCAGAGTTAAAATCATCGTGTGCAATGAATATACTCAAATGTCCATTAAAAAATCTTGTTAAATCAACAGTTCCATCCATTTTCACCAAAAAAAAAAAAAAGGGTCTATAGTCCTTGAAAGAAAGAGAAGGCAACAAATATGAACCCATGAAGGAAGAAAATAAGAAGGGCCTAAACCCAAATAAGAACTTGAACTGTCTACTGCCATAGATGACATAAAAAAATTTTAATAGATATATCAGCAACACAAGGAAGAAGAACCTCCATCCTTTATTGGATGCAGAGGGAAACAACAGTGACAAAGAATGAGGAAAAGGTAGAAGTACTTAATGTCTTCTTTACCCCAGTCTTTAATATTAGACCAGTTATTCTGCAGGTACTCAGATTCCTGAGCTTGAAGACAGTGACAGAGAGCAGAATGAAGCCCCCATAATCCAAGGCATTATGGGTCAACAACCTGCTACAATACTTAGACACAAGTCTTTGAAACTGGATGGGGTCCACCCAAGGGGACTGAGAGAGATGGTGGAAATTCTCACCAAGGCGCTTTCAGTCATTTACCAACAGTTCTGGATAACGAGGCAGGACCAGATGACTGAAAGTTATTGTGATGCCCACTTACTATTGAGGCTAGAAGGGATACAGGGAACTAACGGCTTCTCAGCCTGACCCCAGTGCTGGGGAAGGTTATAGAGTAGATTATCTTGAGTGCCATCACACAATGTGCGGGACAACCAGGGGATCAGGCCCAGTCAGCACAGGTTTAGGAAAGGCAGGTCCTGCTTGACTGAATTGATCTTCTATGACAGTATGTGCTGCTTGGTGGGTGAGAGACAGGCTGTCTTTATGGACTTTAAAAAATCTTTGATACCATTTCCCCCAGCATTGTCCTGGAGAAAATCACTGCTTGTGGCTTGGACAGGTGCACTCTTCACTAGGTAAAGAACAGGACAGATCTTCAGCTCCAGAGGCTGGTGGTGAATGGAGTTAAATCCAGCTGGCAGCCAGTCTCCAGGACTCAGTATTGGTACCGGTCCTGTTCAATATCTTTATCAATGATCTGGATGAGGGGATTAAATGCACTTTCAATTTACAGAGGATACCAAGTTGGACAGAAGTGTTGATTTACTTGTGGGTAGGAAGGTCAGAGAGATCTGGGTTAATGGGCTGAGGTAATGGTATAGGTTGACATGTTCCTAGTCCTGCATTTGTGTCACAGCTCCATGAGAGCCTACAAACTGAAAGCAGAATGGTGGCAAGATACCTGGCAGAAGAGGAATTCACTCTCTACACTTAGAGAGATCTGAGGCTTTTGGTAGACAGACAACTGAATATCATACACCCAGGTGGCCAACAAGGACAATGGCATCCTGGTTTATACCAGAGATAATGTGGCTCACAGGACTAGGATAGTGATCATCACCCTGTAATGGTGAGGTTGTGCCTGAAATCCTACATTAAGTTTGGAGCACCTCATTATGAAGAAGACATTGAGGCATTGAATGGTGTCCAAATAAGGCCAGCAGAACTGAAATATTAGTGGTTTGAGAGAAAGATTGATTTGAGCTTTCACTAAGGCTTTAAAGACCATGTTCATCAAAGTGGTTTAGAAACATAATTTTTTATTTGTCTCAAAACTTCAGTAAGCTTGTTACTTTTGTGAACTTATCTATTTTTACCCTCATCAGACTAACAAACTCAACTTTTTTTCAACTCGGTTTCTAGTGACTTTAAGTTATGTCTTTACCACTCTACAACTCAGTTAGTGGAATTTGCTACATTGTACCTGAATGTGAGGAATTAATCAGAATTCAGAATGCAGCTGTTCATATACAAAGCAAAATGGTAAAGACAGAAACACATGAAAATGGATGTAAACACATGAAAATGGATGTAAAATAAAATTCCTATACTGACATAGAAGATAAGACAATATAGCTTTGAGTTATGTAATCTGTTCATCACCTATTTCATCCACCCAGTGTAACCAATTTTTTTTTATAACATTTGTTTAATGCATGTATGGGCATAGCATAGCACAGTGTATTTAATTGTCATGACTCAATGGTATCTCATACAGTACACATTTATATGCACTTTTATGTATAAGAGTTGTATAGGTTAATGCAAAGTTTTATGTTTACCAAAATAATAATTCAAACTTTTCTCAGAGCCCTTAAGATTTTGGGTTAGTTGTGTATTCTTTCATTCCTTGTATATATATTGTGTATGATTTGTAAGAAAACCTTGGTTCTTATATTGATTTTATTCAAGGATTATGGTTCATCCAACTTCAAAGTTGTTGTCTTGGGTCTAAAATTTCTGAAATGTCATGCCAAGTTTTGGAAAAAAGGGCATCATAATCCCATATCAGACAGTCTCATGTGTACTGCTTTGTAAGAAAATTGAATGATAACAGAACGGTAAGAATTTAACCAGCTCTCTGAATAAACATATCTAAAAATAATAATCTAAACCAGTTAAATAAAAAACAATTTTTGTTCTTTTTTCATTCAATTTTTATCATTCCCTGCCTTTTGCTTTTCTACTGAAATAAAACCACTTCTAAATTTCTATAGTTTATTTTCCTGTTTAAACAGATGGCTGATAAAAGCTGATGCAACTCAGACATCTCACCTAACCATTAATCTTCATTTCAGAGCAAGTGTTGAACATTAGTTGACAGAATTCTCTAGGGACTTTTTGAAAGAAAATCCCAGACACCTCCTCTCCTTTAACTTAAAAAGTTAACCTTTACTTTATCCTACTACAGCTTTACTTTATAAAACAAAGTAAGGAAGGACAATGAAAAAATTTTTGCAATTTTTCTCAATTAATGAATTTCTTTCTCTACAAAAAATGGAAGAGACACTTCACAGTTCATGTTTCTGCAGTCTAAGCTCAAAGTTTACTAACAAAGAGATCACTAATAATGACCTTTTTCTTCAATTTATTGTTATGTACAATGTCTTAAAATGTTTCTGTGTTTCACAGAAATCTGAAACCTGTTTAGCATCATGGATTGGTAGCTCACAGAAGACTGACAGATCTTGTACCAACCATGCAGGTATGTATCTGTAAGAAGAAGGAAACAAGATAATAGCTGTAGTGAAAGACTTTTTGTACTTATATAATTCAGAAATTCAACCTCTGATTTTGAGATTACTGAAAGTTAAAGTAAGAGAAGTGGATCTTCTGAAAGCTCAGAATTTCAGCTAATGTCTAAAACAGACTTTTGGCTTTCATTAAAAAGTAAACATCACACTCAGACCACAGAGGTGCCCAAGATTCGGCTCTCAGTCCCATTTGTAGTATTCTCAAGGAATAATAGGTCTACTACTTTTTTTTTAGGTTTCCCCTAAGTTTCTCTTCAGATATTTTGCCAGTCTGTATGCATCATAGAAAAAAGTATTCTAGGTGTGTCTTAATAATAGAATCCATAGAAATAACATTAAAGAAATCAAAAGGTTCTACTAAATTTGATCTGGCTGAAGTCTACAAAGAGAAAATGCAACTCTACAAAGAGAAAATGCAACCCCAAAATTATGTATTGCCAAGTTTTTTATTTCTTCTTCTTCTTGTAGGGAAGAGTTTCTGTAGATATCCTTTCACTTTGGAGAGTGAAAAAACATTGATGAACATGGAATACTCTTTGATAATGGATCTTCCAAAACTGGGAGAAAACAATCTAATCTTTGGAGTACTGCATATTTCTAATAAGGTTTTTTTAATTTATTTTTTATTTAAAAAGAAAAAAAACAAAAAAAGAAAACTTAATCCAGTATATTCTTTATTGGAAAAAAATTTTTTAAATATGAATGCAACATGAAGCTTGTTTAGTTGTATTACTAAAGCCTTATCAACTCCTGGAATCAGAATCCAACAAGAAAAAAATATTTATTTCCACTTACAGTCTATTGGCGGGTTGTGGTTTTATTCTTATCTTACTGTTTTTGCCAGGCATATACATTATGGTAGACTCATTTAATCTTGCAACAGTAAAGAAAATAAGTAGAATCAGCAGTTAGCCATCTAAAACTTGAAAGATGGCAGCTTGATGATCTTCAGAAAACATTTTTGTTAGCAAAACAACTAAAATGACTGACTTACGCCACTCTATAGTTTGGAAAATCTAAAGTATTACCATACTATAATTTGCAAAAAATAAAAATTTCTTACTAAAGCTAAATATTGGTGCTCTACATAAAACTCACTGTGAAAATTTCTCCATTAAAAGGTATGTGTAGGTTCATGGATGTGTGGTAATAAGAAAGAAATAAAGTTTGTTTCTTTTTAGATAAGAAACAAAGATAGATTAACAAAGAGATACAAACATAGATTAGATTCTGCTCAGAAGGTGCTGATGTATTAATAGACTCTTCTGATCCCCATTTCTTGATTTACATCCCATCCATGACTTGAATTGGGAGTGATTGTATCTCACAGTCTGCAGGTTTAAATGCACTACATTTGCAAAATAGCTGTATTATGAAAAATCAACTCTCAAAAATGAGTAAAGTAATTCCACCTGTTTTGTTAATGTTTTAATATCTGATGTAGAATTTAACTCTAACATGTTAAATGACTGCTTGTCTAAAAATCTTGTATTGTTCTACATTATAAAACTGTCATTTAAGAAGAACACATTTGGTTTTAAACAGAATTTCCCTTCCTTTGTAAAAGAAATGTGAAAAAAAAAATCAGTGAATAGACTGAGTGAAGATTAATATTATGCATTTTAGTAACATAATTATTTCTGTTTAATTAAGCAAGTTTCTTGCAAACTTGTTCTTATGCTTGTAAACTTTTGAAAGGACTTGAACTAGCATTTCCTGAAGCAAGATGGATGTCAGACATTGCTGTAAAACTACAGAGGCATTTAAAGGATCAGCCACTGTGTGGATAAGAAAAAGTAGGTTCTATCTGCTTGCAAGACTGATGAGTAAAAAAATTAATTAAGCTACTTCTCTGAATGGCTGTCCTTTAGCAGAATTTAATTAGTGTACATGGACAGTTAAATAAGTGATGGGTAATTTTATCAGTTTGTTTATTGGTAGTCATGAGAATCAAAAACAAGACTAGGGAACCAGCTTTGCACTGGCTATTTTGTCCTGGACAAATCTAATGTCTGAGCCTGAAGAAAGCAAGTAGTCCTTGCTGATTAATGTCAAGGGAGTGAGTGATTTTTTTATTATTTTTAACTTAAAATGTGATATTTTCTTAAATTGTCAACTAAAAACAACAACGAAATTAAAGTGTGCATTTTATATGTGAATGTATATTCATATAAAAAAAAGCTGAAGAAAATTTTATAATACATAATATTTATTTATAACATATAATTTTATTTTTCTAGGTATGCACAGTAAATACAAGTCCTTCTGCTTCTTGCAATTACAATTCCCTCTCTGAAATCTGGAAGAAAGGTTGATGTACGAGCAGGGGTTAATTACACATATTCTGTTGTATCAGCAGACTATTTGTCAATTTACAAAACAGAAGAACCATGAGCTATGATCAAGGTGCAGATATTCAGTATTTACTGAGAAATGCAGAATCAGCATTTTCCAGGAAAATGTAAATACCTCTCAATACTTGACATGCAGGCAATTTGCATTTGCGTTGTATGAATTTCATCTTCAAGTAGGATGTTCTAGACAACCATCATTATGTACATATATATGTATGTACAAAAATATATGTGCATATCCCAGAACAAAGTTTTCTGCAGCAGTATATTGCAGAAATATATATCCTTTCTTTTGCTCTTTTTAGCTGAACAAGCTTCTGACTTTGTTTGGAGTAATTATTGCCTAAAAAACAGTATAAACAAAAGGTTCCTAGGTATGGTTTTTTTGATCAGTATCTGGAGATACAGCCAATGCCAGTAAATAAGTGCAAAGCCTTAGTAAATATCTAGAAAATGGATTTTTTTTCCCAATCCATAGTAATAAATACTTCTGTAATTATTAGTGTTCCTCATCTTCTTCCAGATTAATATGTAGTTTGTTGGGGGTATTTTCTGGCCTAGCATAGCAAATTTTGTCTTTCTTTTCCACAAAAAGACCTAATCTTTCATTCATTCTTAGTTACAGGTAAAGTGCAATTCAGCCTTATTAAAAACCCCAACCTAATAAGAACCATATCAAGAGTGTGCATGTAATAGAATAGTTTTCTATTTTTCAAATTCTAACTCCCTTAGCTGAAAGATTCTATCCTATGTACTTATTTGCAATACTATTAACATTGAATGAAAAGATTGATTGATTGATTGATTGATTGATTGATTGATTGAAAAAACCCTTTTATAAGGATTTTCACAAAACAAAATATTTCAAAAAAGAAAAAAGTAGGAAGAGGATGGAAAACTCATGTACCCGTTTATTTAAGGAGCCTTTCTTTCCTGCTCACTTGTCTGCATATACATTTACTAATTCATCTAAATTGCATAGCTTTGGAAGATAAATTTTTTGGCCTACATTATACTTTATCAGATGTATTTACATCTGTTTGCTTTAGGGATGAGCATAGATGTCATGAAAGACACATGAACCTGGGTGTACAGCACAGTCAATAAATCTGCTAAAAACTGATGATTGATTGTCTTAGGCTGATATTCCATATCTTCTTGTCATGAAATTTACATGTGAAAAATAGTATTTTCTAATTTATATATTTTTATTTATATATCTCTATATATTGTATTGATATATAATATATATGTGTGTATAGAATGTGTCTACAACAGGACTACAGTAATCTGTGCTACCCAATTCTACATGGGACCAGAATTTCCAAATTATATTTTCCCCTGTTACATTGCATCAATACTGGTGTGATCAATGGATATAAGTTGATAAGGCATCATTTGTTAGACAGTGGTTGAAAATTGCTAGAAAATGCCCTGATGTTTATGGTACGCTTTCCCCACAAAACTCTATCTATTTAGCATTTCCATGCCATATACTACACACCACAGGCTGCAAAGACAATTTAATTCAATCACTGTAATGAGAACCAGGTATTTTTGATGAAGAATTCTTGGAATCACGATGTCTCATGATTCACATTTCTGTGTAAATTGGGCTTTTGTAGTGGCTTAACTTTATTGATGTCTTTGTTTTCTCATCCTGACTTTTCAAAGCATGGGTGTAACTCACAGAATCACAGAAGGGAAAATGTTGACCACAGAGGGCCATCTGATCCAACCTCCCTGCTCAAGCAGGGTCATCTTAAGCACATGGCACAGAATTACACCCAGATTAAGTTTTGATATCTCCAGGGAAGATATCAAGACACTCAGCAACCCCACTAGGTAAACTGTTCCAGTGCATGGTCAGCCCCACAGTAAAGAAGTTTCCCTCATGTTCAAGTAGAACTTTCTGGCATTAGTCTCTGTTGCCTCTTGTCCTATTGCTTGGCACCACTGAGAAAAGCCTGGCTCCATCCTTTTGAAAGGATGCTCAAAGACATTGATATGATCTCCTCTCAGTCTTCCTTTTCTTGATGCTAAACAGGCCCAACTATGTTACCTATCCTCATAAGAGAGTTGTTCCCATCCCCTATCATATTCCCAGTGTACCAGGAGCTTCATGTACTAAGGAGCTCAGAACTGGACAGAGTGCTCCAGATGCAGCCTCACCAGGGATGAATAATGCAGCTGCTCTTTCCTGGTTGGAATGGGGTCCATGATGATTTCCTCCACACACACAGTCTGTAGCCATAAGCACTGGCTGAGAGGATGGAATGGAGGGTGGAGCAGAGTGGAAACCCTGTGGCAAGGCTCTGTTGAAACCCTCTGTTGAAACCCCCAGGGAAGTGAATTCGATGGTACTTTGCAACTGATAAACTCCACAGGAGCTGTCAGTCAGGGGAGGTGGGAGAAGGTGCCTTGCTCTCAAGGCAGGAACTGTGGCAAAATTGCTCTCCTTGGATGAACTTGGTTTATTTTAACCTAATTGTAATACTAACACACAACTCCAATCCCAAGTTACCCACCTGAAAGTATGGCCACCCCTCACTGAGGAGCTGCTTATATTTTATAAGTTTAAGATCAAAGCAAGAGAATTTTGCATCTATCCATAACAAAGGTATGTATGACTAGAGTCATTAAAGCTCTACCTAAACATAAAGAAATAGTTTAAAAGTATGTTGAAAATGGAGAAAATTAGAGAAGATGCCATTGTAACTGCTGGAATCAGTCAATGGGTTGCACCTGTCATCTCACTCATAGGAATAGGTAAGAACCACATTCTCTGTTCACTAAGTACTTTCATTAAGGATTAGAGTTTGTCTGTGCATTGCTTTGAATATATTTCTGTAGTCAGATATCATCACAAACAATCCTTGAACCTTAACCTGTCATATTTTTGTATTAACAATGAGTGTTATTCTCTAAACTGTTGGTGTGAGAGCTTCATGGGCTCTGCCAGTTGCTGGCAGAGGGGAACATACTCAAAGAAAGTGGGAAGACCAGCTGAGGGATCTCTTCTTGATGTCTGTCCCTGAATAAGTCAGTGAAACCATCCTCCAGTCCAGCAGGATTGCTCAGTGAAGGGTCCCCATACCAGAATGCTCACAGATTGGTTGAGTATGAGGGTCTCGGCCTTCCTGAGGCACTGCCAGACAAAGCAAAGAGCAAGGGTCAAGGAAATCTCCCCAGAGAAAGGTTGAGGCATCTCCCCTATTCATATGACAATCAGCAAACTTGACTTTGAGCAGCAGAGTTTTCATGCAATGTATGTGAAGCTGTAAATAAATATGTATGATTAATAAAATTGTGATCATAGTGTCAAGGTCCAAAGAACACCTAAAGTCTCTACAATTTCTTTCCTGTCCTGTTGGGAAATTTTCCTAATCTTCACTTCCAAATTGTCCAAATTTTGAAAAATTTTCTGAATTCTACTCAAAATTAATTAAAAGTGCCTACAAAATATTGTGCATTCAATCAGATTAGAAATTAAGGATGTCTTTTTAACTATTCATCTGATCCCATAGCAAAGCAAAGAAACTGTTTCAGAACATATTTTTCACAAGTCTGAGGGCAGCAGTTTCAAAATCACTGGCCTTTATCTTAGTTAATGTTTTCAGTTTCCTTGTGGACAAACACTCTCAGCATAAACACCATCACAATTGGCAATCTTGATGACTGCCTCAGCAGGACAGCTTGAGAGTTAATGGACATGAAAGCTGAAGTGGTTCAAGTTGAAAAGCACAGATCTATCCTGTTGGTAGAACACTCCTGTTTTTTCATACTGCTACAGATGGAATTTTTTATTAGGGTTACAGGCATTCGCTTCTTCCTTGGTTTTGTCTTAACCAGAGAAAAAAAAGCAATTGTAGGAACAGGAAACAAATTTTCTGGCTACTGTTTTTCTGTGGTAAATGATATATTCCTAATGTAATTGCTGAACCCTGACGTGTTTTTGAATGATAGCCTATGGCACACAATATGATAGATTTGGATAATAAGATGCTGTGCTAACTTCTTTTACATACCACATATCTCACATAGTCAGAACTTAAAAAGAAGGTATAAAATTTAACATTAAATGAAAAAGAACATTTTAGAAAGAAGTAATTTGTTGTAGCTTTCCATGTCACAGTAGGTCTGAACATAAGCCTTCTCTGTGCAACCCAGAAGCTTTAAGCAGAAAAGCTTGATGTGTGTGGGGGGAAGCTGAAGGCAAAACATATAGTGCCTGAGGCAATCAGCAGTATCTCTGAATCCTCTTGGATATTTCTGAAAATGCAGTAATTCAAAAGTGTGTTACGGAGACACATGAAGTTAGCTCCAAGTTACAAGAGTAAAAAAGTGGTGTTATCTTACTTCGGCTTGATATTCAGTATTGTATTTGTCATCCAATGGACACAAAATTATTCAAAGCAATTTCATGCCTCAGATTAAATATCTGGGAAAGAACAATATTTATCATCTCAGTTATTTCTACACCAGAGGACAGCTCAGAGCCCATTACTGACAATAAAGACCCTTAGCATTGCATTTCTTTTCCACTAAGTACTCAAATAATTAGTCAAGCAGGTAGCTCTTTAGTACAACATAAGGCTGGTCACTGAAATTGATTTTAGAAATGAACAGGATTCTGAATAACAGACATTTTGTGCCTTCCTTCCTGTCTTGGTTTGGAAAGACAGGTATTTGCCAGGGAAAGCCAGAGCCTCCCTTGAAATGGAGAACATAAACCCCCTCCCTCTGAATTATTATATTTGAAATTAAAGGGCTCTCAGGCAAAGATATGGGAATAGAAATAACAGTTCTTTACTAGGAATATTAAAAATCAAAATGTAGTAGCACAAAAAAACCTAAACAAATAAAAGAAGAAAACACTGACAGAGTCAGAATACCACCTGATACCCTGTTGGTCAGGGTCTTGGTAGCAGTCCAATTAAGTTCTCCTACAGTGACAGATATGGTTCTGTTGGAGCAGAGATGATCCTGTAGAAGGGTGTAGTTTTCCTCTGAAGGTCCAGTGGTGATGAGATGGATTCTCTCTTCCTCTGGGAATCCAGTAGAAATAGGCTGTCCTGGTGTTCTGAATCTCAGGTTTTGTCCAGGTAGGAATGCTTGGCTCCTCCCGGTGGATGGAGCATCTCACAATGGGATGATGAAATGTTATCAGTCATGCAGTGAGCTTTAATGGATCATTAACAGCAGATATCCCCTGGAGGGAGGATGGGTAATGGAAGAAATAAAGAGACACTGCCTCACTTGATTTTAACAGCTGGTCCTTTAACAGAAGGCACCTGCCCCCTCTCTCCCCAGAGTTATGAGGAATGGGTAAAACCCAACATAAAGAAAAGCACTTCCCCAAACGGTTTCAACAGATGGCAGGTTACAACTTGCATTGCAACCAAAGGCAGGCCCTTCCTTCCTTCCTTCCTTCCTTCCTTCCTTCCTTCCTTCCTTCCTTCCTTCCTTCCTTCCTTCCTTCCTTCCTTCC
>VZUI01065989.1:0-12301 GCA_013401135.1 Cettia cetti | reverse complement strand
GGCAGTGCCCTGCTGGAGCCCTGGGCACTGAGGATTGCAGGCTCTGTGCTGCCAGGCTCTGAGCCCCCAGCAAACCCTGCACTGAGCTGAGCCCCTGCAGAAGCTCCCAACATTGAGTGACAGCCCTGGGATTGTGGCTGTGCACTTTGGATAGAAGTGTGGGACAGCACAGGGTGCCAAACTCAGAGTTTCAGGGTTTAGAATACAGGCAGAGACAGAAAGCAAGAGGGAGGGTTCAGGGCAGGGGCTGAGCCCTTCTTTTCCACCTTCTTCTCCATGCTCTGGGTGGGATTTTGGAATTGGGGAGAAAAGTCCTCATTGCAGCCAGGGGTGGTTGGTGATTGGGTTAAAAGCCAAAATAATTTAGGTGTCCTTTGTTAATTGGACAGTTTGTGCTTAAAAGGCCTTGCAGAGAGAGAGATGGGGCCAGTTTTCACATTGTTGTCTGGAACTCACAGTTTGTGAGACTGTAACAGATAAGAATTAGCAAACACTGAGTCTGACCATGAAATAACATCTCACTCATTCAATCCCAACTCTGGCAGAAAAAAAGATCAAATGTAAGGAAGGGGCTGGGAGCTGATATTGAATTTATCCCACAAACCCAACAGGGATGAAGCGTTTCTGGTTTCACAAACACCCAGTTTGAGGCATTTCCCTGACATTTTAACATCCACACTAAGAAATCAGCTTTACCCAGGGCACTTGGCAGGATTCCATCATGAACAGCACAAATTCAGGGAACAGAATCAGGAATTCTGGAATCATTCAGGCTGGGAGAGACCCCCAAGCTCGTCTCGTTGGGAATATCTTGAACAAGGAAAAGGAAACCACCCCAAGGGCCACATTCCTCAGAAATGCCTTGGAACTGAACAAATCCATTTAATTACAATTCCTTTATACTCTGAGACAAAGAGTTCTGTGGACTGTAAAATTTTGGACAAATCCTTTTCCCAGTATTTCTGGATTCATCTGAAAAATCAGAATGAGGCTGACTCGGGTATTTAGGAACTTAATTTTCCCACTTAAATATTTGATACTAAAATTATCATCATCATTATCATTAATATCATTATTATTATCATTTTTTTCATATTAAATACCCATGGAATCAAGGAGTTTTTCCATCTCACTGTTCTGGTTTTTCTGCTTCTGGCCCACTGAAAAGAGCTGGTTCAAGATTTTTTACAAGCACACTTAGAGCATAAAATACAACAATAATAACAATAAATATCCATTCATTATCATCCATTTGGTTCTGCATTCCAGAGGAAAACAGGGATTGGCTGGGAATTACCCTTCCTCTTTCAGGAACATTCACTGGGTGCTTTGCTTAAAATCTGGCAGTGAAATCCTTCCCATGAATTAACTTTTGTCCAAATCATGCCACTAATTCAATTTCTGTATCATTTAGATGGGATATTCCATTATATCCTCCACAGCTCCTCATGGGAACTTCCCAAGTATCCACAGGGCAGCTCCCATGTCACTACACCAAAACCACACAGAACCAAGGAAGGGATAAAAGCAAATGTGCAAAATTTATTATGTTCTTCAATGAACACAGGGATAGGAAATTTATAAAATTAGGTAATATCCGCAAAATTAAAAAACAATAAGAAGGATATATAAACACCAAGAGTTCCTAACCAGAACAAAATCCAGCAGCAGGGATGCTCAAACCCAGCTGAGTGCAGAGCAGTTTCTTCATAAAAAAATAAGGACTTAAAAAAAAAAAAAAGACCCTGGAAGACAGTAGAGCCAGCATGGCAAACATGGGATATGGCAACTGAAATGTTTCTGCAGCACACCCTGATCATTCCTCCAAAGAAAAGTTTGTTGGCAAAGCAGGGCTAGGCTGGGGAGGCTCTGAGTGCCAAGCTCAGCCCCTGCTAAAGGCGTGTCTTAAATGGCACTGCTGATTCCAGAATGAGCTTGGAGAGACCCCAAATCCCCCCCAGTGCCACACCTGCCATGGCAGGGACCCCAAATCCCACCCAGTGCCAGCCCTGCCCTGGCAGGGACACCTCCCAGTGTCCCAGGCTGCTCCAGCCCCAGTGTCCAGCCTGGCCTTGGGCACTGCCAGGGATCCAGGGGGTGAGGCATGGACAGGCACTGGGAACATCCCCACCTCTTCCACCAGGAATCCCTGAGGAACCCTGGGAGGAATCCCCCCAGGAATCCCTGAGGAACCCCCTGAGGAGCCCCAGCCTCCTCCCTGCTGCTTCTGGTGCTCCCCTGGCCCCTTTGGGCTGCTGAGCCCAGCTCAGTGCAGGGGGTGCAGAGGGGTGGGCGTTGCACAGGATTTGTCCCGCATGGATTTCCTCGGGCTCTGTAAACACTGTGGGAGCAGCTCCACACGGAGGAGCAGCTCTGCTGGAGCAGGGAGGCTCTGCTCAGCTCTCCAGCTTCAAGTACAGAGGGCCCAAAGCTGCTCCTGCTGCAGGGGCAGCCCTGGGTGGGGGGGGACACCAGGGACATTCCCAGCCAGGGGTGGGGACCTCCCCCCAGCAAAGGCAGCTCTGGGAACCCAAACCCAGCCATCCCAGAGGTCACAGTGTCCCCCTCAGGATCCCAGAGGTCACAGTGTCCCCCTCAGGATCCCAGAGGTCACTGTGTCCCCGTCAGGATCCCAGAGGTCACAGTGTCCCTGTCAGGATCCCAAAGGTCACAGTGTCCCTGTCAGGATCCCAAAGGTCACAGTGTCCCTGTCAGGATCCCAGAGGTCACAGTGTCCCTGTCAGGATCCCAGAGGTCACAGTGTCCCTGTCAGGATCCCAAAGGTCACAGTGTCCCTGTCAGGATCCCAAAGGTCACAGTGTCCCTGTCAGGATCCCAGAGGTCACAGTGTCCCTGTCAGGATCCCAGAGGTCACAGTGTCCCTGTCAGGATCCCAAAGGTCACAGTGTCCCTGTCAGGATCCCAAAGGTCACAGTGTCCCTGTCAGGATCCCAGAGGTCACAGTGTCCCCCTCAGGATCCCAGAGGTCACAGTGTCCCTGTCAGGATCCCAGAGGTCACTGTGTCCCCCTCAGGCTGGGACACTTCCATCACAGAGAGGTTTGAAGTGTTTGTGAAGTTGACAGTCCCATAAAGGAGTTTTGTTTTCCCAAAGTTACACAATTTCCTTTCCCAGTGTTTCTTTGGATCCTTTGCTCCCAGAAGAGTCGTCATTGGAATAATTCCCAGAGTCTCGGCTGCTCTGTTTGGAATGTTTGTAGTCTGTAAAATCAATTTCATTTCCCTCCTCTGTGATCACAGATTCAATCACACAGCAGTTTTCCACTGGCTCCTCTGCAGCTGACAGGTAAGGGCTGCTCAGGAGTTGTGTTCCAAATCCCTGAGGACAGAAGCAGAAAGGGGAACAGATGAACATTCACAAATAATAATTATATACTGATTTAAATAATTAAATACTAGTTCTGCTTAACACCAGTCACACAAATTTATCAGATTCTTTACTGTGAAGGTGCTGAGGCCCTGGCACAGGGTGCCCAGAGCAGCTGTGGCTGCCCCTGGATCCCTGGCAGTGCCCAAGGCCAGGCTGGACACTGGGGCTGGGGCAGCCTGGGACAGTGGGAGGGGTCCCTGCCAGGGCAGGGTGGCACTGGGGGGGATTTGGGGTCCCTCCAACCCAAACCACTCTGGGGTTCCACGCTCATCTTGAGCAGCATCGTGTGATTTTCTACCCCTGCCACACCACTTGTTTCCCTAAATTCACCAACTCAGAATTAGGATAAAGTTTAGTTCACACAATCCCCAAATCCCTGAGCTGGAGCAGCCCTCCCAGCCCAGGCAGTGCCAGCTGTGCCCCAGGCCCACCTTGTCCCCAGTCCAGAGCTCTGAGTGCCACCTCCAGGTGCCACCTGCAGGGATGGGCACTGCAAAGCTCCCTGGGCAGCCCCTGCCAAGGCCTGAGCCCCCTTTCCATGGGGAAATTCCTGCTGCTGGCCCAGCTGAGCCTGCCCTGGCCCAGCCTGAGCTGTTCCCTCTGCTCCTGTCCCTGTTCCTGGGACAGATCCCAGCTCCCAGCTGCATTCACAGAATCCAGCACTCAAGGGTGACTCCAAGATTTTCTCTCAGCCCTTTTCCTGCTCTCAGTTGCCCATCACCACAGAATTCAACCCTTCATCCACTGCAGCCTGAGGAGGCCACACAGGGATTAAAGGGAATTCCAGTGTAGAGGTTTCCAGACACACTTGAAACCTTTTTATTCCTTTTTGCCCTTTTCATTCCAGAACAGGATCCCTGCTAAGCCCCACCTGTGCCGAGCTGCAGATTGGACAAAGGCCTGCAGAGCACTGATAAAACCTGCAATGAGCCCTGGCTGACCCACAGCAGGTAAACACCATTTTTCCCATGATATTTCCAGTTCATTTTCCCACACAGCAGCTGTGAAAGGACTGAGGAGTCAGAGCTCACCTCGATGTTCAGGGGGGGCTGGCACGAGGGGAAGAACACGTATTTGATTTTGTTGTAGATGTGGTAGAACATAAAAACAACAGTGGTGGCCACCAGCAGGACAACCAGCAGGGCACTGGTGAAAATCCCAAAAATGATCAGAGGTAAAGGTGTACCTAAAATTGGGAATAAAAACCACTCTGTCAAGGTATGCAGAACCAGCAGAGATCAAAGCACAGCTCCAAATGTGCTGCAGAATTTATCAAATAATTCAACATTTCCACATCACCCACCCATGGGCACCAGGGAAAACTGATGCTGTGCCAGTAGCTGAGAGAATTTTGCTTAGAGAAGCCACAAAATATTTTCCAATACAGGAACACAGAACCTCCAAGGTGGGAAGAGACCTTCAAGATGATCCAGTCCCACCACCCCACAGTTTTACAAATTTTGAGTTTTACAGTACTTTTAGTTAACAAATTAAAAAATGGCTCTTATATTTTTATAAGGCTTTTAAAGGATAAACTGTTTGATTAAGAAATGACACTTCAATTATTTTTACTTTTAGCTTAATAACTAATTACTTGTGGCCTGCAATGTGGATTTTTAAAAAATCTAATTACAAGATACTATTGAGACTTATGAAGAAGAAAGTGAAAAAGAAGGATTGGTTTCTGCTTTATTTTGTGATCAAAGAATGGAAGATTTTCACTCTGGAGTATAAAAACATGGAAAAGAGAGGGCATGGTCTGTCTTGAGGACACTGGTTGGATTTAAAGAGATTCATTGAAACAGCAGGATAAGGGGAAGAGTAATACCTAGGAAAATAGATTAAAATATTTCTCTTTTTCAGGTAAAAAAGCAGCATTTGGTTCTTTTTAGGCTTGATAAGACACAGCAGTGAGGACCACAATATAAATGAATAATAAGTGAATCCTGAATGTGAGCCAGGCATTGCTGTCATTACATTTTCTCAGCTTTTGGGCAGTTTGCAGAGTCAGAAATTTTCATAGTGTCCATAAAATCTTATGTGGCCAATTATCTTCACCATGATTTGTTCTTCTGTTGTGAGCGAGTGTAATCCCCTCACCCTCCCTTTGCACCAAGAGCAGCTTTCAGCCCCACCAAATCTGATTTATCACTCTTCAGCACAGGAGATTCATTCCCAGAAGGACCAAGACAATTCCAGGGATCAAACAGCCCTGAAAATGTGGAATTTAGCCATTCCTTGCTCCCTGCCAAGACGCAGGACTGGGGAGAGAAGCTCTGTGCCCAGGCAGGAGCTGCCAGGAGCCCTGAGCTGTGCAGGGGTGACAATTGCAGCTGCAGAGGGGGGGGCCAGGCTGTGCCCACCTGCAGGGGTGTGGATGCATTGCTGCTGGCTGTAGGCACTGCTCTTGTTGTAGGGCTGGGAGAAGGCCTGGACCTTGACACAGTACAGGCTGGAGGGGGACACGTCAGGGACTGTGGCCATGGTCTGCTTCACCTCCTTCTGCTTCACCTCCTCCTGGGAAAAGCAGAAAGGGAAGAAAAGGAGGGATGAGATCACCTGGACAGCACAGGGATCTCCAGCAGGTGAGAAGTGCAGCCTGTGGTGGAGAAGTGATCCTGTCAAATGTCACACACTGCTGCAAGCCCACAGCCAGCAGGGCTGGAGAGGCTCCCAGCTCATCCAGTCCCACCAGCACCACCTCCAGAAGCCTCTGGAACACTTCCAGGAACTGCAGCACTCCCTGGGCACCCAGATTCAAGGAAATAAATAAACCACCCCCTCAGCTCCTGAGCAAAACTCAGCAAACACCTCCTGGGCAGGAGCCAAGTGCTTCCCCCATTCTGAAATGTCACAACTCCAAGTTTCCAGGAAACTCCTTCCTGTTGCAGTTTGCTTCCTTCTTTCCTGCCCCAATTTTTACCAATTACTGTGAGACATTTAACTCTCAGATGCATTTAAAGAACATGAAAAGTTCCATTAAAATGTGAGCTAAAAGATCCATTAAAATGTGAGCTAAAAGCATGCAGGACTTCAGTTTTGGATGAACATTGCACACAGCCACATCCATGGAAATTGAGATTTTTAACCCATCACTGGGAGATAAAAATCACAGTGAGCAGATTTCTGAAAGAGTTACATAAAAATCTCAACCACTGGGTGATTAAAGTCACAGTGATCATGTTTTGGATAGAATCTTTCAGAAAAAAACCCAATTAATTGAGGTTTTTTTAGACTGATACACCCCAAATGTGCCTCTTTTGGAAAGCAGCTCCTCAGGGAGAACTGACACTCAGGATTTAAGTCAGAATCAATTTGATATTGTATTTAATTAGTTCACACCTCCTTATCTGAGGAATTCTTCCAGTACAGGATCCTGTAGGACAAGTCATAATTGTCCCTCATGAATTCATTCTCAGCTCCTCCTGGAGGAGAGATAAGGATGTGGAGCAAAGATTCACTGAGGTCCAGCCTTACACCAGGAGGGCCAATCCCATCTGAAAACAATAAAATGAAGAATTAAAATCCAACAGAAAAAATACAACTAAAAATATTGCACCAAACACTGTCAGTGAAACCCGTGGCAATTTTTAACACAAAGTTAGAAGTATAATTCCATAGTTTCAGTCAGAATATCAAGTCCTGAGAAACCTTTCAGTTATGCACCAAATACTGTCAGTGAAATCCATGGTAATTTTTAAGAAACACACAGCTAGAAGTATAATTCCATAGTTTCATTCAGAATATCAAGTCTTGAGAAACATTTCAGTTATGCACCAAATACTCAGTGAAATCCGTGATAATTTTTAAGAAACACACAGTTAGAAGTATAATTTCATAGTTTCATTCAGAGTATCAAGTCCTGAGAAAGATTTTAATTCTTTTCACTGCATTCTCGTGGAATCCCCCCGCCCCTGCAGTCTCCTGTCAGCTCATAAAGACATTTGGCAGGAGTTTGCTGGGCAATGAACATTTCAGGAAGCAATTTCCTCACTTGTTTTCAGAGGATCCACTTTGATTTCCCTGGACAGGCAGGATTTGCTGTGTCCCTTGCTGGCCTGCACTCGCAGATAATAGAACCCCATGGTGGTGATGATGGAGGAGAAGTTGCAGCAGGTGCTGGTGATGTTCTCACACCTGGGGACACTGCGCCACTTGTCTGAGTAATCATCATTGAGCTTCTTCTGGAAGCCACTGCAAGACAGAATTCAGGAGTTTGGATGTGAGCTCCACGAAATCCTCAAGAAAATCACGTTTGTTTCTGTTGCACTTGGCTCAGTTTTGGGCAAAAAGGCCTCTATTGATTAAAAAAAAAAAATCAGCATTTTAATATGAGACCTTTCTGAGTGGAAGATTGAAGATAAAAAGGGCCAGGAAGTACAAATCAGGGCTTTAACCAAGCCTCAGCAGAGAAAATGCAATGTGGGGGTGGCCAGGTTGTGAAAATCCAAATGAAAAGTTCTCACGTGCTGTCCATTGCTTTCCTGCCATGCCAAAAGAATGCCCAGGGAATGCCAGGGGTCCCTCCTCTTCACTGGGTGCTGCCAGTGCTTATGCAACAGCTGGAGATTGAGACACAGGTTCACAGAACTGCTCCTTCAGGTCATGTTTGGATGGGTCACAATGGGGTTTTATGGGATATGATAGCATTTTATGGCATTGTTCTTGGATGCAATATGGGTTTTAGGTGATTTTCTTTATGTGACACAGTGGGTTTGCCTATGATATGATGGGGTTTGATGTGATACAAGGGTTATTTCACCTGACATGAGGGGGGTTTTATACCACTTGATGGCTTTTTAAGGTGACACAACATTTTTTAAGGTGATACAACATTTTTTATGTGATACAACGTTTTTTTTTTTTAATGTGATACAACTTTTTTTTTTTTAATGTGATACAATGTGATTTTGATGTGCTACCTTGGGGTTTCTCCCCTTTTTGGGCCTGCCCAGAAGAAATCCAAGCTGCTGACAACTGAAACCTCCAACACCTGTATTTCTGCTCACTTTTATTCATCTAATTTCTTCATCTTCAAAAAGCCACTAAGCAATTCAAGTCCTCTCAGCATTTAGGAGTCCCTTCCCTGAGGAGTTTGGCACCCCCAAAGCAGCCCAGTCCCCTGAAATTCCAGGCTCAGATGTTACAGGAAGGAGCCATCCACGTTCCCATTCACACCCGAAGCCACCAAATATTTCAATTTAACTCCCAGGAAACCCTGGCAGAACACAATAAATGGGATTTGAAAAGGCAGGGCTGAACTCACTAGAGGTACTGCACGTTGTAGTTCACCTCCTGATCCTCCTGGGGATTCCAAAGCAGGAGGAATTTCATGTTCAAAGCCACAACGCTCAGGTTGGTTGCACACAGGAGGTCATGCACTGCTCAGGGGGAAAAGGAAAAGCCAAAGTTACCAAAAAAACCTTCATGGTATGGACAGGGAATGGGAATTTCCCATGTTAATAATGAACACACAGAGATTATTCATTATAAACATTGCAAGTCACAGGCTGTGATATGTAAAGCATCCTATCAAGGCTTTAATTCAAAAATCAGCTAAAAACAAATTCAGACAAAAATTCAAGTACACAAATATTGAGAGGAGCCTGGCTTGGGAGTAACATGAGGAGAAAAATGTATAAAATACACATCTGTATTTATTGTACATTTGGATTTTTTTGCTTTTTAGTATTTTATTAAAAGATGAATGTGTATTAGTTTAAAAATTTATTAAAATAATTAAAACTTGCATGTATCAGTTATTGTACTATTTTATTAAGATACATATGTATTAATGATTTTATTATTTTAATTATATACATGTATTCTTTTAATCTCTTTAAAAAACACAGATGTGTATTAATCAATGTATTTTGTGTATAAAGTAATTTTCATTTACCATCAATTACTTGCATTTTGATGTACCATCAACTGATTATGATGTACTACCCCTGTTCAATCTAATATTTGACTTTCTACAGTTATTTCTTCCTCAAACAAACCTCTAAAAGCAACTGCACAGCACAGAAAATAATGTAATTTTACATACCAAGGTGGCAAACAGCCCCCTCAAAGCCTTTCTTCAGCTGCTGTAACAATAAATTCACCAAGGATTACATAAAACCAGTATTTTTTTAAGCTCAGCTCAACTTTCTGTGCATTCCTTGAGTGCCAAGTATCTCAGAGGCTTTTGTGGTTTTGTCCTCCTGATTCAGTCATTGATTTAATAATAGAGTTCCCCAAAACACACAAAGAAGGTTTTGTTCCAAATTAATGTCAAAATTCGCCTCATGTCAAAAACCTTTTTGTACTATTAAAACTCTACCCTTGACATATTTTATATTGATTGAGACGGGTAAATGCATATAATATGTATTTTTTTATACCAAAATGAGGAGGAATTTGGCCCTTCTGCCTATTTCTGTTGCTTCAGAACAAGTGACTGTGTGGCAGCTTAACTGAAGTGACCATTTGCAGATAATCTGATTTCCTGGGTACCTTTCTGGGTGGTTTTCACACAGCTGATGGGGCTGAACAAGCCTTGCTTTGCCTCCATGGGGAGATTTGCTTGAACTTTGAAGCAATAGGTGCTGTCTGGGGCAAGATCATCAATGGAGTCAACAGGGAAAATGTTTTTACTCTGCAGCTGGAAGAAACAAACACAGAGAGCCTGTGAGGGCAACTGTGCTCCCTCAGGAACACTTTTAAATGATCATTTTGCAGGGTTTCAGCCCATTTGCGTAATACCCCACCTAAAAAGGTGAAATAGAGAAAGCAGGACAGTGTTTGAACTGGAGAAATCCCAAAGGGGTTAGGCAGTTTAGGCAGTGACTGCCAGGCAGGAACATTTGGGGCTCCTTGGCCATGGAAGTGGGGAGGGATTTGGAATGCCCAGGAATTCCCCCCACAGATATCCAGAATGAACCAGGGCATTCCATCCCTGATCACCCAAACACTCCTCCCTCCTCTGCCACCTCCCTGCTTTTGGTTTCCCAGGCTTTGGGGTGACTGACCATCCACAGCTTGTACTTGTGGGCCTTTTGCTCCTTTGATGTGTAACCCCAAAATCCCAGAGGTGGGAAAAGCCCCTCAGGACCACCCAGCAGCAGCAGCCCCAGCCCAAAGCCTGTCCCCAGGGGCCACCTCCAGACTCCTCCTGAGCACTCCCACAGACAGTGACTCCAAAGCTCCCTGGGCAGCTCATCCCAAGGCCTGACCACTCTGCCAGGGAAATTTCCTTTCCCAATCTCCCCCCTGAGCCTCCCCTGGTGCAATTTGAGGCCATTTCCTCTCCTCCTTTCCCTGCCCCTCCTGGCAGGGACTTGTGCAGAGCCACCAGGGCCCCCTGAGCCTCCTTTGCTCCAGGCTGAGCCCCTTGCCCAGCTCCCTCAGGAATTCTCCAGCCCCTTCCCAGCTCCCTGCCCTGGACAGGCTCCAGCCCCTCCAGGTCCTTTCTGAAGTGATGATTTTGATTTGATCTCCCAAAGAACACAGACTGCCCTTCAATCCCTGCCCTAATTTAGATGGCACCCATTTCCCTAGAAAAGATAAAAAAAGGAACAGTTTCTTCACAGGAGAGCTCTGGGTGCTCTGCAGGACCCACATAATGCCTTGGAAACCAGTTCACAAAAAAAATCCCTGGATTAGGGCAATCCCAATACAACAATCCTATAGTAGGAACAAAATCATCCTACCAAGAAAAAAACCTCCTCCCCCAACTTTCAAACCACTCAGGAGCAGTGACAGTGAGAGAAACAAACAATTCCATTTCAGAGCATGAATTAAAGTCCATCTCTGAGAGTTCTGGTAAGGTTAGATAACAAAGAAGAAGTGCTCATACCTGAGCATGTGATGAATTTTCCCAGAAGACCAGGTTATATTTAAAACTTAGATCATCAATCCACATTTTTTTCCTCTGGTTTGCTTCTGGAGGAGAAACCTTAACTTTTATGACTCCATCTGTGGACTGCAATTCCAGTCCTGGTGGACCAATCTGAGCTGCAAATACAAAAACAAAAAAGAAGTTAAACATATCTACTTTGAGAAAATACACCCCCAAAGCAGTTTGCAATAATAAACCTAAAATACCTGCCTATGGTGTCTTATTTTTAATTCTTTTGAATGATCATTTACAGGATCTTAATGACTCAGGCAGTTTCTAAAAGAAATTTAACCTAACAACCAAGTACCATCACCTGGTTGTAAAAGCAGTTAAAATAAAATATTACCAGCAAATGTTTTCCAAAAAAAAAAAAAAAATCAGTATAAATTATTCTAAAACTTGCAAGGCAAGAGGCTTAGCTGATTCCAGCATCACAGGAGGGCTCCAGTAGCACACTGGAACTGCTGAAAAGCCACACACTTCCTGAAATAGGATTCTTGGAGCAACCAGCTCCCATGGAAGATGTCCCAGCTCATGGCAGGGGGTGGACAGGGATGGGCTTTAAGGTCCCTCCCAATCCAGACCAGTTTGGGATTCTACAAAAATCTACTGTCAAAAAGGATATTTCCAAGAAATAATCTGGGAAAATAGAGAGTGACAGGAAATTCAGTCAGGAAACCAGCACCACTTGGAACAGTTTTCCCTTTCCAGAAAAGATGGAATTGCAGCATTCCATGAGCTGCAGATGCCTGGTGTCCTGCTCCTGTTGGGAAACCTACCCTGTCCTGCTGTTACCAGCAGTGGAAGCCCCACGTGGTTTTTCCCCAACCCCTAATTGCAGACTGCTTTGGGAAGGACCTTAAAGCTCATCCCATCCCACTGATCCCATCCCACCCGTGCCCTGGCAGGGACCCCTCCCAGTGTCCCAGGCTGCTCCAGCCCCAGTGTCCAGCCTGGCCTTGGGCACTGCCAGGGATCCAGGGGCAGCCACAGCTGCTCTGGGCACCCTGTGCCAGGGCCTGCCCACCC
>VZUI01065981.1:0-68275 GCA_013401135.1 Cettia cetti | reverse complement strand
CCGAGGCCGCTGGAGGGCGGCCGGGGGCGGCGGCGGTGGGGGGCCCGGGGCGGTGCGGGGTGCCGGCGGCCCCTCGGTTGTGCGCGCCGCTGCCGCTCGGCTGACTCATAGCGAGGCGTCGGGCGGGTGATCCCGCCGCGCCGTTGTGTGGCGCGGAGCCCCAGGGGCTGAGGCAGCGAGCCGAGGAAAACCTCTCACCCCTGGGACCGGCAAACCTTAGGTACCACACGGGAGCATCCCTGGTGCCCCGCTCACCTCCCGTGCCCAGCAGCTGGACTCTGCCTGCTTTTTAATTTCTGCGCTCGGTAGTATGGGGATGTGCCAGCACACCGTGCTCATATTATTGAGTTTGTCAGTACAAGATAAGGAGCTGCTGGAGAGGGTCCAGGAGTCTGGAACATCTCTCATAGAGAGACTGTGGGAGCTGTGCCTGTTTAGTCTAAAGAAAAGAAGACTGAGAGGGAATGTCATTAAGGTATATAAATATCTCAAAGGCAGGTGTCAAGAGGATGGTGCCAGGTTTTTTAGTGATGCCCAGGGACAGGATGAGGAGCAATAGCCACAAACTAAAATATGACAAGAATCACTTTGTATGAGGGTGTCAGAGCACTTGGAACAGGCTGCCCAGGGAGCTTGTGGATTTTCCCTATCTGGAGACATTCAAAACCCACCTGAATGTGTTCTCGTGTCACCTGCTTGAGGTGACCCTGTAGGAGGTTGGACTGGATGATCTCCATAGGTCTCTTCCAACCATATCAGTTCCATGTTTCAGTGAGTGAGATGTGGTTTGATTTAATTTCAGCTACTGTTATATGTACTTTACTGCTGAACTGGATGCTTCTCTTTATGAGTGCCAAGTTTGGGTAGCAGATCTTCTGCTATTTTTCAAGTTATTTGATGCCTTGTAATACAGGTATAGTTAAAACTATTTTTATGTGCTTGAGTATCTTTTGTATCTGGATTGTGGATTAATGTGTTATGATTGTTGATCTTGAGTGTGGTGTGAATGGGCCATACAAAAATTCCAGTCGGAATCACAGTGTGTGCATAATACGGATGAAGAAAATGGTTTATCAGTTGCTTGGAATGTGATACTAAATTATACATAAGAGAACAACCAGTGATGTGTCATGACTTCTTGGCTGTCAGCGTGGTTTTGTGATTTTTTTCTGCCCTTTATTTCATAAAGTCTGTGCTCATGTCCCTAACAACTAATATAAAACTAGTGTAATCCACTTGAATATAGTACATAAACATGAGATCAGTTTGTGAAAGTTATCTCAGGTAACTGTTGCTACAAATTATTCAAGCTTAAGCATAAAACAAGAAGACTTTCACCCAGTGTTGAGATAAAAATCTGTATACCCTACAAGTTAATAAATGGCAAAGCACTTGATTACATCTGTTACTAGACCTGACATGAATGATTAACTCAAGGTACTCCTTCAGAGGTGGATTTGGAAGATTGGATTCTGATTTAATGGTGGATGCTGTTTTAAAAAAAAACCAGTGCAACTAGAATTGATACAAAGAATTCTGCTTGAATCATCAGGTATCTCAGGTACCTTGCATGCACTGATAATAAGATGGCCCCTCCTTACAAAACAACATGCTTACCTTCAAATGGCTGTATACCAATTCACTCCTGCTGTTTAAGTGTTAGGACTAAATGAATTGCCAGTTGAAAAATTCCCTTAAGGTCTTGGTCTTTGCTTTATTACAACTTGCACAGAAGCAAAGATTTTTATTTTTTTTTTTTTTTGTCTCAGAAAAAGACCTCTGGAGGTCTTTTCCCTGGAGCCTATTAAAAGGTCCAAAGTACTTTGTCTGTTTGGTGTTTCTAGTTTTTCATGAAGCTGTTAATGTGGCTCAGTTTTGATTGTGTCTGACTTGCAGACAAAGCCAGATCCATTTTTCCCTGTGAGTAAAGCAGTTTGTTGCCCCAAGAACTGCAAGATTTGAAGGGACCTTTCCCTGCTGTAGCTTGTATCAAGCTTGTGGCTTGGCTGTCTTATTCCCTACCACCTTCCAAAGAATTCCTTCACTAATCCTTGCTGTTGTGAAGAAAATTATTCCAGAAGTTGGCCAGAAGATGACTGCACATCTCTGTTTTGATGTCTGAAGCGAAAGTTTCTCAGTGAGTCTACAGCCAAAACTCTTAAGTTACTGAATCACAAGCACCAACAGGAACAAGTAACGTGTTAATAATGCTGGCAAAGCACAGGAGTGTTTGGCCAACGTGAAGAACAAAGGGCAGTGATGAAACCTCGTGCTGGTAGTGCTCTTTTTGGAAACTATGAGTGGTTGGCCACTGTTCTCACAGGACTGACTTTAAACTTCGGCCTTCTGCTTTTTACCACCCTTGCTTTTGTTGTAAAACTTCTCCCACTGGTGATCATTTATGGCTCAAAGTGCATCCAAGTTCCTGTTTACAGGGAATGATTTTAGATGCTACTTTGACTTCTCTTTACAAGAAGACTGTTTCTTTTTCTCTTTTATCTCTGTGCCTGTGAGAGATAGGGAACTAACTAACTGCAATCCTTAAGCAGTAAAAATATTAAAGCACACCCTGCCCCCCAACCTTTCAAACTTAGTATCAAGCTTAGACTTAAAAACATTAAGGGAGACTATAAAATTCGGTGATTGTTACATAGATTCAAGGAGATAAAAATGTACTTTTGTTTTTTCTTATTTACTCTTGAAATGTTTAAAGATGATAGAAGCTTTAGGATCCAAAGATTTGAAAGCCAACAATTCTATTGGAATAGCAATTAAAAGCATCATGTAGGGAAAGTAGTGGCTTCTGTAGCCTATCAGTCTGAGGGGCTGTTGTTGATTGTTATTGTTACTTCTTTATTTTTTTGATATCTTAAAATTTTTCTCTGCTGTGCCAAGAAGCTGTCTTTGACTTTCTAAAGAAATGGATCAGTCTTACACTTTGTGTAATTACATTTTTAGTAGCTTACCTTTTATATGTTCAGTCAATTACAGTTGATTATTCTGGCTGCTTTTTACAATCTTTAGACCTCTGTTTCCTGCAGCTTTTTCCCTACCTCTTTATGGTCCATTCAATTTATTTTCCTCTCTGGGATTGGAATGATAATTTCAACTGTTATTTTTTGGGTAAGAGAATGAAATCATAATGCTGAAAGGGGACATGCCTACCCCAAGCTTTTGTTATTTGCTTCCAGCTTTCTCTTTTTTTACCTCTGCCCTATTTTTTTAGCACCTCTTTTTATTAATCTATTTTTAACCAAAAACATAAGTAGGGATAAAACTAATTATGTAAAAGTTGTCATGTCAGCTATTGCTTCCTTGGTTGTGCAGGTGTAGTGCTATGGGCAGAAAGCACTTCATGATAGTTCTGCCCTGTGGGAAAGCTGTTCAGCCAAACATGAGGAAATGTGAGCTGTAATAATAGAATATGTATGCAACTCTATGAGTTCCTAAAGGTATTTTCTCTCTTTTCTCACAGATTCATCATTTTTGCACTTCCATGAATCGGATTGTGACGTAGGAGGATCATCGTCGTGTGAATCTATGCTTTCCCTGAATACAGAAAAAATTCTGGTATGTTATCACAAATATAACATGCAAAATAATTTTAATAGATTGTTGAAGTCACAGATCACTTCAGCTGCATAGCCAGTTAGAATGAAGTTCTGGGAAATAAAATCTATTAATCTGTAGGCATAGCTGCTCAAAAGGCTTAAGTATGAATAAACTCAAGTTGCTCATAAAAGTAATACTTTGTAGTAATCTGTCATGAGTCTTTAGGGCTGTCAACTAGTTGAAGCAGTTGTTGTCACTGAGAGCTAACCTCAGTTAATCCACCAATTAATTTTTTGGGTTTGGGGGTGCAGGGGCTATGCCTGAAAAGGGAGGAGGTGCATTAGTTTCTACCCAGATTAACTTCCTGAGGTTTACCACAAAATACTTGTAGAAGTAAGAGTGATGACTTCTAGTCTCTACAGAAGTAACATTGTACAAAGATGAGAGTTAGAGGCTCCAGACCACATTTCACTAAATGTGATACTGACCTGGCATGTAAATACTATTCTAACAAAAGAAGAGTAATTTTTTGGTGGAGAGACCTCAAGAGGATTATTTTGGAATTTGGGTTTTCTTGCAACACTACTCTTAGCCTTTTGAGAATACAGGTTTGATGTTACATCTTCAGTCCAGTAGAGTACAGGTGTTGAAAATCTTCAAATGATTTCCATGTGAATATACAAAGTAACCTTGGCAAAATTTTTAGAAATTATTGGCTATGAGGGAGTGTGTAAGCAATATTATAACTGGAAGCAACTTCTCCAAAGTTGCCAATTATTTAACTTGAATATTCTTCTTAATAAGCCAATTACTTAACTTGAATATGTGCCTTAGACTTCATCATATATTGGTCAGAAGATCTTTCTAGTCTAGTCCAATGGTGCCAGCAAGTCTTACTAACACAGTGAAATGTGTATTTGTTGGTAAGAAATTTCCCTGTTAAAAGAAACCAAAATGGTTGTTTTAAAGAGAGCAAGAATTAAACCTGTTGGGATATGGTGCTAGGATGAAAATTCTCCTGTTTCTTGAAGACAGAGTGACTTTTTTTTTTTGTGTGTGTAGAGTTGCAGGATGTTTAACCTGTACCTGAATTCAGAGTTAGTTGAGGAAGTGTGAAACCACTTTCTCTGCCACCCCAACAGTTCTGTTACTCTGTAATGACAAAACAGATGAGGTAGTGGTACTTCTCATGCTGTCACATGCAGCTCCTTAATCCATAGGAAATTATTTTAATGTATTGTGAGATTCTTCTGCTGGTGGCTTATTTTCCAATACCAGTGTGGAATCTTGATATATCTTATCTTTGTGTGTGGACAAAGATGTATAAATCTGGTTTTTTAAATCCACCAAGGAAGATGTTGTCCTTCAGTAAAAATGTGGTGTTTTTCCTAGTATTAAGACAATTATAGAAGAATAATGTTTTGCAGAGTGAAGTGTTAAAAAGTAATTTTCTGAATATTACACTGAGACCATTGGTGATATAAAATGTTGTGTTTGTAGATGCATGGATTGCAATGTAGATTTAGTTTTCCTATTGTTATATCTGTTGAATCCTGCTCATTTTTGTGCTGTTTTTGATGGCTTTTTGCTATAAGGGAAATAACTGCCACACTCTGTTACTGCAGAGGTGCAGATACAGGTGGAGTAACAATTTTCAGTGTTACGGGGTAATGTAGAGTTAACACATCACCTTTAATTGCAGTAAAAAAAAAAAAAAAAGGTTTGTAAAATCCATTTGCCAATCATTCATGCTTTCCGAAATACTGAAGTTCTTAGAGCAGATCAAAAGTTCTCCTCATCTTTAGACACACAGGGCAAAAACTGCAAGGGGATTTGACCATTTAACTTTCACACCTTGTAGATAAACAAAATATCTGGGTCATGGACACAAGTAATTTGACTACTTTTGATTGGACAGGCAAAACAAACTTAAAGGACAGTAGTGGAAATGAGGTGTTCAGTTGAATTGAAAGAAGAAAACTGAATGGAGAGAGATATTATTTTCCCCCGTTCTTGTTTCCTGAAACACTTTGTAAGACTTATTAATATAAATGAACATTTTTTATTTTTCTAACACAGATTACTCTGGTGGGCTTTCAGGTGTATATGGAAAGTACTTGTGGAAATAAACAGAGCTGAGTATTTCTGCATTTCTGAGGGGCTTGTCTTTGACAGTATTGGTGTCTATAGGTGCGTTATTTAGGGAACAGACATTCTAGATAAGGCTACAATTTGAACAAGGGTAGAAGTGATGGAATGTCATTGTTGAAAGGACAGAAACATCAGTCCCTGGTAAAATGCTCACAGTGTTCTTCCTGAGGTTTGGTTACCCTTACGTTAGAGCAGAAAACAGCAGCATCTGACTGAACAGAAGCTTTTCTCCCTGTGGAAGCCTAGGAATGAACTTGGTTTCAGTTACCTTAGTGAAATCACATTAGTTTTAACTTTGTTTTAAGGCATTCTCTTAAGGCTTTAAGACATGGATTTTCTGTTAAATTTTGTGTTTGCTGAACACTTAAAAACGTGATGTTTTACAGAGTCAAGCGAAGTTGCTTGCAGAGCAAAAACGATTTCCATTTGCTACTGATAATGACAACACAAATGAAGAATTGGGTAAGATATTTTATATAAGGGTTGTGCAGGTGAATGATGTGCTAATTATTAGCACTAAATGTTTTGAAATTTGATGATTGAATTGATGCATTAACTTCAAATTGATCTTAATAAGTCTGGAAATACAGCAACTTTTCTCTGGTCATATAAAGCAAGTACTTACCTCTTTTGCTAACAACCTTTCCTGCTTTCTTCACTAGAATTCTTCACCATGTCTGCTTAAGAAGATGTTCAAAAAGAATTCTGATTAAGTCCTTTTTAATAGGCTCAGCTACTTCCTGTTTCTATTTGTCTGTGATTATTGATGACTAAAACTGTTCAAACATCCAGAAAATTTTACCAATGCAGTATACTTTCTAGGCTGCTACTTGAAGTTTTTTCAAAGCACACTCAGCACAAAAAAATGGGGGCATTTCAAAAAAATGAGCAGGAAATACTTTTCTCAAAGGACTGAAAAACAGAGTTGTACTTCTTCAAATGCAGACGCATTACAAGGCAATGAAGAGATTGTTGAGAATGTGTGTCAAGGAAGGCAGCAGACCATCTTTTATAAAAGAGTGAAGGGACATTTTATTCCCCTCTAATAACAATTTAGAAGGGTGTTTTTCTTGACATAGTTTCTACCTGCATGGATTTATCCAGGAAAACTTGGAGGCTTAATCTTTTTCATACTCCTAGACTACCTAACTATCTTCATAGAATCCTGCAAAGAATACCAAACTTCTATTCAGATGAAAATATCTGATACTTTAGTATCTGTTCTATTGACTTGGAAGACTGTGCTAGAATGTCCTTGTGTTTGGCATGTAGGCTGGCACCTATCTACCCACTTTAGTCCAAGGACATCGTGGTGTGAGGAGCCTGGTTTGGTCCTTCTTGTTTGTGCATGCTACTTTTAGCTGTTCTGAGGAATGGTAACAGAATGTACGGGGCCTTCTGAGGGAATTTTGGGACTGAAATACTTTGGCAAATGGGCCATTGTTAACCATTAGATTTTTTTCATAATGAAGTATTTTTGTATTATTAAAGTTTAAAAAATCAAAAAGATACCATTTAAAAAGAAGCTGATACTGTATCAGCTAGTAGCTGTCAGACACTTGCCATAGTTTTACAAACAGTTCCCAGTTCAGTTTGGCATTTTTCCAAGTGTCTTGTATAAACTAAATACAGTCCTTATCAGCAAGACAACTAAGTGACAATATAAGTCTTGATTATCTTGCATCCTCCACATTTTTTCTTAACACTGGAGTGGTAGAGTTGACTTTATTTTACTTCCCAACTTTTCTGTGTTCTGGGATTGGAACCCTAAAGATAATACTAATAACTTAGAGAAGAATGAAATAATGAAAATTCAAGAGCTCTTCATGCTGTCTTTCGCCCTGCCCATTTTTTCCCTTTTTTGGCAATACTGTGTCTTTGTGCCAAGTGAAGCTTTTTATGTATTGAGGAGAAAGCTTATCTTGCACACAAATATTTCCTTCTTCATAATCGAAGTGCTCTGAGTATGAGACAAGCTCTGGATTAAATATATTTCTTATTTCTCTTTCATTTCACTTTTTCCTTTTTTAATGAACTGTGCTTAGCAACACTGCCAAAACAATGTGGCTCTGCTTGCTGGAAAGACAAATGTCTGCATCCTATTAATGCCTTTGCTTTAACTGACTTACTTGTCTCTTCTTATGTTTGAATAAATAATTAACTTAAGAGGTGCCTCTTCCTTTCTGTTTGGATGACTGCTAACTTCATTGTAAGTGGGGAAAGGTGAAATCCTGCTTGTGGTTCCACTGTCAGCTGCTTGAACAAATTGCCTGGGGAAAAGTTCTCTCTAACTTTCATAGCTGTGGTGTTCAAGATACTGGGTTTTGTTGACAGTGTAGACAGAGCTTAGTTCAGAGTTAAGAACTGTGAGAGATTAAAACAGGCAAAATGAAACAATCTTGAGATATTCATCTGTCAGAACTGAACTTCAGTCATTCAAGTAGAACTAGTTTTCCAGTCTTGTG
Source organism: Cettia cetti (assembly GCA_013401135.1). NCBI lineage: Eukaryota > Metazoa > Chordata > Aves > Passeriformes > Sylviidae > Cettia > Cettia cetti. Next base: position 60,107 of record VZUI01065981.1, on the reverse strand, counting down.
ATTTGATTGTGTTTTTGTATCTTGGGGAGATTACAGGAATGTATTTCAAATGGTCTGTTTCTTTTTCAAATACTTGGCTTTTATTTCAAAATGGAGGGATGTGCAAGAACTTAAAAGCTTTTCAAAATTATAACATAGGTAAAGACTCAGGGTTTTTTTCAGTTTCAATTTTATAAATAATGAAATTAATTTAGTTGAGGCATTTCTAGGTAATTGAAATGAAAGAAAACCTTATTGTGAACTAATAAAGTTTAGCAATATGTGTACAAGCAAGAAGAAGGTCCCTAATCAAATTGCCAAAAATAGTTAATGATAGCCAGGTGGCACTTCTTATTGAGAAAACATCCAGGGTTATCGTATTGGGATTGTTGTACCTTTCCTGGTGCTAGTATTTTAGAAGCAAACATGGGCCCTTTCCTGAACCACTTGTAAAAAGGACAAAAAATCCCTACAAACAAATCACAAAACCCCCAAACAGCTCTGAAGAGCACAGTATGAATTGAGTAATTAATGAATGCTAGGTAAAGGCCAAGGGAGGTCCTGTCATTTTGGTGCCCATTCAGGAATCCTCTGACTATTTTAATCTTCAGTGCAATGTAGGAACTTAAACATTTTACAGTTTGATAGTATTTAATATTTTTTAAAAGTCAGGTTTTTTCTGTTTTATTTACATTTTTAATGTTTTGTTAGCAATTGCTTACGTGTTGATTGGCAACGGCTTGTATGATGAAGCTATACGACATTTTTCAACAATGCTGCAGGTAAGTTTTCTACTTGGTCCCAAAATATAACTTAATGAAAATATCCATTGCCACATATGGCTTTTAATAAAACAAATATTAAATTAAGGACTTTTAAATGAGAGTAATTATTCTACTTTTTGTTAATTTTCTTTTCCATCCAAACATAAGCATACTCTTAGAACTGGATGATCAGTATCTTGGTTATTTGGTGAGTATTTTTCTCATCTGTAGGCTAAAGTTTTTATGGCAGTTTGACCAAAAAAGCAGGTGTTTTCCAAAACCTGACCTCTGCAGAGGTGAAGTTCCTTAGATTGTCTGCTTATTGTGTAGGCCGAGATAGTTTAAAGTAGACTTTTTTTGGGTGACAGCATGTTGCCAGTAACATGAGGGGGGAAAAAAGCCCTGACAGAGATAATTTATTGCTAGAGGCAAGTAATACATTGCTTTCACAATGATAAATGATTTTGTATGCTGGCTTTATCCTTTTTCAATGGTAAGAATTTGCTTAGTTTAATATATAAATAAAATGTAACTAATATTTTATTGTGGCTGTTTTTTCTGACCAAAATAAAGAATTCAGAATCTTCTGCACTTAAGTAGGAGCTAGTCATATTTAAAACAAAACCAGCCCCAACAATTTATAAGATTCAACTAAAAATGTTTTCAAAATACTGCATTTTTATGGCTAAAAACTTGGAACATCCAGAAGCATGGACATACTTTTTAATTTAAACTGTTCAAAGTACACAAGTGCAAGCTGAAAGCAATACGGCAAATAATAGCATGTATTTTTTTCTTAAGTGTCATGTGACTTGTTCTTAAATTGAGTGGAAGTGTGGCAATTTAATGGAATTATTCCAGGGAATTTATCTGAGGACAAGAAGGTTTGGGGTCTTTGTGAGCTTTTATTTTTATTTGGTTGATATAGGTGTTTAGCGATATCTGTCTTTGATTTGTTTTAATGTGAGCGGGTTTTTTTTGCCCTGATGAGAAATCCTGCTTCCAAAACCACTGGATTTACGCCTTGTTTCCTGTCTTTATTGAGAAGGAAGCTTAATATAAGTGAAGATAAGCAAGATACACCAACTGTAGAAAGATACTGGGAGAAGTGTTTATGTTATAAAGTACTTCTGCAGTGCCCACATCTCAGTTTGAAGTATGCTTTAATATCATGCTTATAGTATGCCTGAAGGGCTGTAAAGTGATCATGATTGTTCACTCTGTTTTCTACTAGGCAATTTTAAATACATACAAAGTGATCATTAAAACATTTCACTAAAACAGCCCTGCTTAGCCATGGTATTAAAAGTAGGAAGTTACCTACTGTTGATGTTGCCAAATGTAAACTTGGAAGCAGCTCAAGTCTGGCAAGCTGCCAGCATTGATAAGCCATGTATTCTGTTGTTTTGTCCATGGCAGAGTTTGTTTCTTGGGAAGCAGTTTGTTTCTTGGCAGATGTTACAATTAAGTAAGACCAGGCTTGTGCTACAAGCTTTGGTAGCACAGCCGTGTTCCTTGCAGGTGTGAAGGTGGCATGATTCCTGACTGGTTTTCAGGGAAGCTGACTGCATAGGCATTATTGTGTTGACAAAACAGTTTTGCTATGTAGTTCTTGAAATTTGTATGGGAAAACGTGGTTGCAGTAAATGACATCAAACAAGAAGTAGATTTACTGTGTAGAGTGGATCCTCCCGAAGTGCCCAAGTAGGAAAGTCACAAAATCAAAATCAAATCTAAGTTGAGGAAAGTTGCTTTGAATTTTGTAGAACTGTTTTGATAAAATACTTCTGGTTTTAGTTGCTGTCTAAATATAAATTTCATCAGGATGCCACAATATCTTGCTCCCGAATTTTAAGTCTCAAATTTAAATTGCATACAAAATAAGCTTTGCGTGGCCAAATTGTATGTTTCTTATCTCAGTGACATGAGACAGAAGTTGTTGCATAATTACCAGTGAGGTTACAACCAATGAAGATTGGGTAACAGAGTATTCAAATGATTACTGTGCATTTTAATCTATTCTAATGTACACTGTGTAATAGCTTCTGGTAGGTGGTCACTGGCACTATAACTGCACTCTGTTTGGCTTTTTTACCAGACAAATACTCCTGAACAATTCCATTAAATTGAATTGGAAGTTGGTTGAGCATATGAAAGTATGGACTTTAATACAATAAATTTCTTTTCCTGGTAGCTGTGATTGTTCATTACTTACTACTTTAGATAAGCTAAAATTAAGTACATATTGAAGAAACAAAAAAACCCACACAACAAATTAACATTTTATTTGTTTAACAGGAAGAACCAGAGCTGGTTAGTGCAATTTATGGACGAGGGATAGCATACGGAAAAAAAGGACTACATGTGAGTAGATAATTTTTTTAAATTAATACCCAACTGAATTATTTGAGTCTGAAATATAAGAGAGCCTGTACCAGCAATAAGTAGACTGGTTAGAATGTGTTAAGTACACCCCAAAGTCTTTGTGCTGTCCTACTTCCACGAGGAGTCTGTCCCTTGGTTGATGCACTGTGTAACACAGAGGGATCTAGCAGATCATAATGCACAAGCCATGGGTTCGTTTGCTTTGTGAGACTGTGGAAGTGAAGCTGCACGACATAAGTGTGCCAGAGGAGAAGATAAGGCACTGTTGTGAGTGGTAGATAGTAAGGCTGTGAGCCACAGCTTCTTGAAAGAGTTGCCTGTTGAGATAACAGGCAGTGTCTTGCCTCTGAGAGACAGGTTTATGAAGCCCCACTGAATTCATCTCCACATCTAAGGTGTGTTTGGAAATGAAAAAGTCTTCTATTGCGGCTTGGGAACATTGTCAGCTCTTACAATGCAGTTGATTTCACATTACTTTTTTGATTGCTTATGCCTCTTGGTAATCATACCACCTTGCATTTGTTAAAAAAACATTCAAAGTTAAATCACTTAGTTGCAATACTTACTGCTCAAATAATTTCTTGAGCAGAAAGAAATTTACGAATAGACTGTGGTCCTTAGAGGACTTTGTGGCCAGTTGAATCATGATTGAATGGTCACTAGAGTTCTAGAAAAATGAATAATTGAATAAGTCCTTGAAAATTTTCTTTTTACAGAATGTTTAGTTATCTTGGGGTGCTGATAAGAGCTTGAAGTCCCTCATGTTTGCTTGTTTTTAACATCAGCATGAGTTTGTTTTCTCAGTTTAGCTAGGTGTTGATACAGCTTCACTTCATAAAAGTTTTTGAGTGGTACCTTCAAGACACAAGGATGATATTAAAAACAAAATTTCTTTTCTTTGAGAAAGAAGAAAAAGATCAATGAAACCTAATACAGAACTTGCTATATAATTACTTTGAATTTTTTTCTTATTAAGTAACTATTCCATCCTATTAATTAACTACTTAATTGAGGTCAGTTTAAAATTTTAGCTAGGCAGGATGCTGTTGGCATCACCCCATTTATCAGTACCACTGGGCTTAAGTTGCAGACAGTGCTGATGACAGCACTGGCAGGTGTGAGGGTGTGTTGGAGTACATGTGGGAGCTTGAAGCAGCTTTGCTGCCAAGCAAAAGTACCTTTGGAGCTATAAATCTAATATTTATTCACAGAGTTAAATTAATAAATTATTAGAGGTACAACACACAGGTGATGTGTACAAAGTTTAGTTTTGTTGTTTGTAGCAGACAGGTGTTTTCTCCAGCTATTTACAGAACAATGCATCTTGATGTTTTCAGCAAAGGTGTGATAGGCTTTTAATATAAACTGTTACACTTTCAGACACTTAGCCAATCTGGTTGTCCTTCATCTTGAGAGTATATTAGTCTTAAGTATGCACAGTTGTTCACCTTGTTTATTTTTTCTCCTTTTCAGGATATGAAAAATGCTGAACTTGCTCTGTTTGAGCTCAGTAGGGTGATTAGTCTAGAACCAGATCATCCTGAAGTATTTGAACAGCGAGCAGAAGTGAGCATTTTTTATGTCTTTTCAGACTTCTGGAGAAGTTGTAATTATAGTGTTTCCAATTATATCTTAACTGATTTAATGACTAAAGCTTGGTGTTCTGTGAACATTCCTCCTTTTTTTTTAAATATATGCATTTCTTCTCAAACAATGTAATTTCTGGAATATTTAGTTTTAAAATAAGACATAGACTATATAGCATTACTCTAGCCAGTGGGATGGCATATATTATGTTTAAGTGTTCAGTTTTTGACATCCTGTACAGCAAGATCATTTGTGTTTTGAGTTTTCTTTTATAAAATGATTCAAAATATTACTTGAACCTTACTGTTTGCACCTTTTGTCATCTTAGTAAATCTGCTATGAATGCTGCTTGTTAAAATAACAAATATTAAAAAAATGCAATGTTTTGGGTATATATTTGTGCATGTAATTTAAAAATCATTCCAACCCACATATATTTTTTATTTTGGAAATCAAGTTTTGTTTGGCTAATTACAGACAATGGATGTCAAGAAGCAGCTTTGTAGGGAAACCGAAAGTATGAACATTAAAGTCAGCATATTGTATAACAATATCTGCCATAATAGTCACAGTTTTAATGTTTTTAGTGATATCTTTGTACATTTGTGAACTTTGATCTAAAAATGTGAAAGTCATTCAAAAAATTGGAAATGGACTATTTTCCATTGGTGGAGTGTTTTTTTTTTTTCAAATAAAGCTTAGGAGAATAATTACATTTTCATTTGAGCACGTTGAAATAGCTTGAAATTGAGTATTTTGCTTTGATCAACTTGTTTTTAATTTAGAATACAGGGTTTCTGCAAATGGGGTGATGTTCATGTACACCGATAGTTTTGAAAAAAATTCTTTCAGATTTACTCTTTCATAGGGTTTTTAAAGCCATAATTACTGAAATTTATAGTGGAACTTTCCAGCCTATTCTATCAAATACAATTACTCTGTTACAGCTGGACATGGAAAAGATAATCTTCATGTTTCTAAAACAAATCTATTCAGTCTGTCTGCTCTAAACTGTTTTGGTTTTATACTCTTAGATACTGTCCCCACTAGGACGAATCAGTGAAGCATTATCAGATCTCACCAAAGCTATTCAGCTACAACCATCAGCAAGGCTCTACAGGCACAGAGCTACTCTTTACTTCATATCTGAGGTTAGTGGATTTTGGAGATTCTCTTCGGCTTTGGTTGTAGGGATGTTGTTCATTATTTTGTTGACTTCTGTACTAGTTGTTACTTTTGTTCTAGAACTTTTCCTATTTAGTTAAAAAAACCCCAAACCAATATAATAACAAAAGCCCTGATTCTTGTGTAGCTGGCTTTCTCACAGTTCAGAGGTATTCTCTTAGTGTTTCATTTGCAAATCTATTTAATGCAGAGAATCAGAGGACAAATATCTTGCATGTACACCTCAGATTACTTTGTGTTTGAGGAGTGGGATGTGGATAAAGACTTTGACTTGATTTATAACCTGCAGCTGCATTTAATTAGTACTGATAAACACTATTCTAAAAAGGAAAATAGTTATGGCCAAAGCAGTAAGTCCTCTATATACTTAAGAAAAACATTCCTCACAATAAACAAAAAAACCCTACAAAAATGCTAACATCCCATTTTGCTATGTGATCTGTGTATATAGTTCTTGAAGCTTTAATGTAGGACAAGTAGCTTTATCTTTGAAGATTGTGTGAATACTAGGTAGGTGATTTCCTACTTGATTCTTCAGATTTCACTGTTTGCTTCCAGCTATTTTTCCAATTACTTTAATGTGTTTTATACAGCACTTCCTGTAAAAGTTGGAAGTGTGTTGTTCTGTTTCGTAGTTAATAATCATTGCTGCTTAGCCCTGAGACTGACTTCATATATTAAACAAAATTCTGTAGTTTAGTTTTATGAAAATAAAAGTACATATTCCTCTTTATTTGTATGGTGTTTTTGTGTCATCTGATTTTCTTTATCATAGGATTATGCAACAGCCCATGAAGATTTTCAGCGCTCACTGGAACTGAACAAAAATCAGCCTATAGCTATGCTTTATAAAGGCTTAACCTTCTTTCACAGAGGACTTTTGAAGGTAAATCCATATTAAACAATAGTTCATGTAGAACAGTACCCTTTATTTGAAGTTATTTCTATGAAATATTAGAAGTATCATTGGTGCTGTTATAAGCATTTTCTTTCACATAAGGAAGACTTTAAGGTAAAAGAGTGTAAGCAAAATAAAAAGGTTCCATGATATTATGTGTAAATACTGCAGGTCTTGTTGTATCTCAGTGATAACAGACATGTTTAAGGAGTGCTTTGAAAGACATTTGTATTTAGCACCTCTGCTAGTATTTGTGTGATTATGTTCAAAAATTTCAAAATGAGATGGAGATTTCCTAGGTTTTGGGAGAGGGAGAGGGATGAAGAGGAAAATAAACTTCTCTTCAAATGAGCTAGAGAGTAATCAAGGAAAGTGCTGGTAGAGCATTGAATTTATGCATATTTATTTCAGTTATATGTTGTCTGTGGAAGGCTGATATCTAACTTGAGAGAATATAATTGCTCCTTCAGGTTTCTTTTAAATCACAGGGAAGTAAATTCTTCCTATGTCTTTTTTAGTACTCTAGTAGTAGTTGTAGGTGATTGTCCTACATTTTTCTGCAATGGGTATTTTTGTGCACATTGTAGTGCTCAGAATAGATTTGATAATTTTTCTAAATAAGAATTTCTAAATCAACTAAAGATACCGTAATTCTTTCCCTACGGCATCTAATTTATTTCACTGAAAACTTCAAGATACTGTTCAGGCATATAATAATATGCCTTACTAATAAGAAGTAGTTGATTATTCCATCCTTAATTCTAAGTCTCACTATTGAATATTCCAGTTTGTGTAGCCACTCTAGGTTGAAAAGCTGAGTTCTTAATCAGATTCTTTGAAGAGGAATATTTCTTTAACCACATGCTTATTTTGTTAGCTTTTGTTTTTATTGCATTGTATTCCTCACAACAGTAATAGCAGTAATAGCAATAGTATGTGCTATTGAGAGAAGGTGATCCCTTACTCTGTAATCCCTCAAGAGAATGTTTCCAACTGGGGACATAACAAAGAATGCAATAAGACAGTTAAAGGCAGAGTGCAGGTTTGAAGGAGTCTTTTGGCCTCCAAAACTTAAGAGCTGTGTTATGAATGAAGAAGGAAGGATTGTAAGGAGAGACTGCTTTGCCTTAGGGACCAGACTGAGCTTTGAAAGCAAACTCTGAAGGGATTCATCTCTGAACTCTATTAAAATACTGAAAGAATTGCTCATTCCCACTGCATATTAGACAAAAGAATTCCAGCTAAATCTGTCAGTACTGTAAAGAATGTTTCATATTTCATTTATTATGTAATAATTTTTACTCTATAGATTTCATAATAAATTCATGCTTTGTTTGTTCTTTCCAGAGCTTTTTGATATATAACTGTAAATTCCATAGCAAGTAACTACTGAATATGCTGAAATTTAATGAATGTAGTAAGTTACAAATTTTTCTGTTGGTCCCTTTCTGAAGGAAGCCATTGAATCCTTCAAAGAAGCTCTGAAGCAGAAAGCAGACTTCATAGATGCATATAAAAGCCTGGGACAGGCCTACAGGTACTTATATTCAGAAGTAGCTTTAAAGTAATTTTTTCATCTGGTTGTGTTCTTTAAAATGCACTCTAAGTTTTACACATTTGTTACAAAATTGTGCAAAACCAAATGTATTTGGTAGCTCCAGCAGCTGGTATGGCTAGTATGTCAGGATATGTTCAATATAAATAGTTTCTATGTTCACTTTGTATTTTTAATTTAGTCTCTGGTATCTCTTTGAGCCTCCCAAATTCAAAGGTGAGTTAAATGGCAGTTCCAGTAAGATGTGTTTTAGGTATGCTAAAGGATTTTTAAATGATGGAAAGGTTTAATACAACATGAGCTACAGCTGGTTAAATCCTGCTTCAAATGTAGTGGCTTTGGTGTTCATGCATTTATTTGAAACTCAAGAGCTGTGGTTAATCACTATTCTGCTAAAAATTCTTTTTGGCAAATGTATTTAAAACTAGTAAATTTTGTTTGTTTTTCTAGAGTTGCTCTTGTTTGAATTAATTTTGTCTAATATAATAGTCTTAAATTAGTGTACTGAATTAAAAAACTGATACATTAAAATTATATACTATTTCTATATTAATTTTCTCATGACAGTTTCTCTGTGACTGTTTTTACTGCCTGCTTACATGTACAGCTGTCATGCACATGGAGTAATTCCAGTCAATAAATTTTTAGTTAGTTTCAGTTTTCAAACACCATATGCTTTCTTCTTACCCAGCATTTAAATAGTTGATAGATTTGTAAAAACATGCTTGTACTTAAAAGTTAAAAAGACCTCTCAAAGATAATTTTTTCCAGGAATGCTTTGTGTGGAAGTTTTATTTACTTTAGTTTCTGAAGAAATACCTTAGGTATGTGTTTTTAGAGTTTTAATGTCTGCTGAGGATTGTGAAGATTTGTGGTCTTGTGGGGTTGTATTTCAGAGTACATATTTCTGGGAGTGACAAACTCTGTGCAGCTGTTCTGTTATTACCACAGAGGAATAGTTGCAAAATTACTGCTTTTGCTATAGCAATTTTCCATTAGTGCTGTGTTTCTCTTCAATGATATCCCCTTTGGGCACCTTAAAGTCACCTTTAACAAGCAACTTTTTTGTCACTATTGCCTGGTTTCCACGTTCTGGAATCACCTAGAGAGCTTGGCAACTTTGATGCTGCTACAGAGAGCTTCCAGAAGGCTTTACTGCTGAATCAAAATCATGTTCAGACATTACAGCTCAAAGGAATGATGCTTTATCATCATGGTAGCTTAGATGAAGCACTGAAGAATTTTAAGGTAAGCAGGCCCTAAATAAACATAAAATTTAAATGTTTTAACGAGGTCTTATATTCAACAGATGCAATGAAATGGACAAATTTCAAAGCTTTTCATTCTGAGTGTGTGTGCATTTGAACTAGAAGTGTTTTTTTCTGAAGTCTTAAAAGATAAAACTTAACAGTTGGCAATTAAAAATGTAATTTTGCTAAAACTAAGGTGGTTTCTTTAAATGTTTTATGTGTTTGTAAAACCAAGCTCTGGCTGAAGGTTTTTTTGTTGTTGTTGTTTTTAAACTTGTAATTGTGTTCTTGATGATGCTTTGACTTGAAACTGAGTTTTTTCATATCAGATGAAAGGTAAAGTGTACTACTCTGTAATTTTCTGCTGAAAATAAATATAATATTTATCTAATTCTTCTAGAGTATTTTCTTCTGAAAAGGTCAGCATATATTGTGTATCATTGCACTTGCAAAAATTTTCATGTTGCCAAAATCTTGCCTATCTCTGCTGGCATGAAATAATTGTCTTATTTTGTAGACAGAACAAAAAAGGTAGATGTTATTTGTATGCCCATATTCTTAAAACAAGGAATGAAATAAGATCCCTTTCCAAATGAGTCTTTGCTTATCCCAAGGAGAACACTTTATGTGTATTATTACCCAATTTGTAACCCAATTTGTGGGTACTGGTGTAATTGAAAAGGTACTTCAACTTCTGAGATGGAGTTGCTCTTCTAAAGACATGTAATTGCTGGAAGAATTGGAGCATTCATTTCTGAATCATAAACAGGAATTTGCTGTGTGTTTAATGTACAGTAAATAGCCCACTAACATAGAAGTGTACTAGTGCATGAAGTAGTGAAGAGATGAAAGGGGAAAATGACAGAAAAGATATGCATCTATATAACTAACCCAAAATGATTTGTTATATTGTCAGCAGTACAGTACACTTTGCCTAATTTCACCCAGCTAACATGGAGGTAGTATTGTTAGAGCAAAGTGTGCAAAGAATATTTTCATTGGCAACATTTGGGTTTTCAGGTTTTTTTCCCTTTGATAAAGCTGAAAGTTTTTTTTCTTATATTTGCTAGCAGTTTAAGTGCTCAGCAACATTTGAAAGAAAATTATGATGGAAGTGGATCTTAATAATCAGTAAATCTTCTCGTATGTCTTCTGACTAGACAGGTTGGATTATTTGAAGGTGCTCTTCCTGTCTCTTGATTTTTGGGTGCTTTGTTCCTTTAATCTCCTAGAGATGTCTACAGCTAGAACCATACAATGAAGTGTGCCAGTACATGAAGGGTCTCAGCCATGTTGCAATGGGACAGTTTTATGAAGGCATAAAAGCTCAGACCAAAGTTATGTTAAATGATCCTCTGCCAGGACAGAAGGCCAGTCCAGAATATCTGAAAGTGAAATACCTTCGAGGTAAGTTGGAGTTGTTTGTTTGGTTTTTTTTAAATTTTCTTAAATGCTTCAAGGACCCTAAAAGTGCAAGCTTGCTTGTAGTTACGGTCTTTTTACAGAAAAAGAGCATTGTTCAGTATGTATGTTAAGAAAAAAGTACACTGATTTATACTGTTCATACAGTTAAAAGCTAGGTCCAAAAGTTGAATATTTATTTCTATATACACGTAGACTATTGTGATACTTGGTTGAAAAAGACTTACTTCCATCTTGGAAATTGGCTACTAGCAGAATTATATTATCTAAAAATAATGACTTAATGAAGTCATGTTGCTTAACTGACAAACATGTAACCTGGTTACTGTTTTTGTGTAATGACATAAGTAAACTGATTATTCAAACGGTATTTAACTTTATTTCTTTCCTCCAGAGTATTCTAGATATTTGCATGCACATTTGGATACCCCTCTTACAGAGTATAATACTGATATAGATCTTCCTGGGAATTTCAAGGATCACTGGGCCAAAAACCTTCCTTTTCTTATAGAAAACTATGAAGAACAGCCAGGGTTACAGCCACATATAAAGTGAGAATTTTTATTTTTTAAAGCCTGTTTGAAATGGGGCGGGGGGGGGTCTGCCATTGAATTTGTAAGACTGAATTCATTTGAGATATTGGGTGTAACTGCAACATACTGTGTGTGTTCAGTGGGCTGGGAGGAGGAATAAGTGTTCTTTACCCTGTGTTTGTTTCTCACATGAATGATATTGATTTGTGAAACACAGATTTGTTTGCCAAATGCTTTCAGGACTTTCATAGCCAAGCTATGTCTGATGCATGTTTTTCTCCTCTGTAAGAGATGTGTTATTTCAGAATTTTGAAAGCTATAGGCCTGATGTGCAAGAACTCATATGTGTAGCTGATCATCTGGGTTCCATGATGCAGTATGAGACACCAGGATTTCTTCCAAATAAAAGGATACATAGAGGTATACTGAAAATGCTCTGTAAATTTGAGGGGGGATGGGAGGAAGTCAGTGTAGTGATAATTGAGTGCTGTATCTCTTCTATCTGCAAACTAGTTTTTATGTTCTGTTTCCTTCAAATCAGATAGAAAGTTTAAAATAATCATGTCAGCATTTTCTGAACCTAGTGGGGCACTGGAAATCAGGATCTCCCAGACTTTTTGATATTGTCAATTCTTTTCCTGTAAATAAAATACATTGCTTTCCTTCTTCAGTTTTCCTGTCTGTGCAAAACTGAGTATTTGGCTCTAATTGGTTTTCTGTTTCTGTTGTTGGTCCCTCTGTCCTCCTGTCTCACCTCAGCAATGGGATTGGCCACTCTAGAAGTAATGCAAGCTGTGCAGCGGACTTGGGCAAACTCCAAAGTTCGGATGAATGGGAAAACCAGACTGATGCAGTGGAGAGATATGTTTGATATTGCTGTGAAGTGGCGAAGGTAAGGGCCACAGAGGACACAGAGAGAGCCTGGATTGGTTGTCATAATGATGAGTGCTGCAGCTAACCAAGGAGCTGCAGTCGTGGACAAGAAAATGAACACTTGCTGCCATTCTGTAACTAGAAAGGTTCTGGTAAAAGAAAAGGATGATGGAGGTACAAGGAGTGCACTTCTGAAAGTACTCTATTTTTCTTCTTCTATAAAGGAGGGAGAAAATCAGAATAGCATTTTCCAGTTGAAGCAAGGCTGTGAGAGACCATAGGATCCACTGCAGTTAAGGCAAATATAAACTAACAGTTTCAACTCCAGAAACATTAAATGTTTAACTTGTGTGGTTTTTATTAGAAAAAAACCCCTGTGTTTCAGGAAAAGTTCTTTTCCATAATCTCTGAACTCTAGTTTTTGCCTAAAGTTGGAATAAAGCTCTATTAGAAATATTACATGGATTGAAATGTGTGCCAATGTTGATATCCTTTGTTTTTCTAGGATAGCTGACCCTGACCAGCCTGTGCTTTGGTTGGACCAAATGCCTGCCCGGAGCCTTAGCAGAGGCTTCAATAATCACATTAATTTAATCAGGTATGAGAATTCTACCAAACAGCATTCCCACACACACTAAGGGTTTGTACCAGAAATTACCAGCTCTTTGTGAAACAGCGTTTTGCAGCATTGAATGTACACGTGCTTATTGTTTTACTTTAATATTTATTTTAGGTCTTCTGATGGAACATTTGGGATTTGTGCACAATTTTTCCTTATGACATTTCCTCTTTTTCCTGAATTTCAATTGTACAACTGAGTTACAGCAGTATCTAACAAGGATTCAGAATATGCGTATTTTCACATGCAATTTTCCCCAAATAACCTTAAATGTAAAAATTTTATTAAGTTTATCATAGTTGTAATTTTTGCAAATGCTGCCTCTCAAAGGCAGTGGCATCAGTGTTGAAACAATGCTGTTCTATTAGTTTTAATACCAATTTACAGTGAAGAGGAAAAACATAGTTCTCATAGTTGTTTTCAAGGCAGGCCAGAGTAAAGCAAAAATGACAAAATAAGTAACCTGTTAAAGGTAGCAGTTGCAGTTGAAAATAAAGGTAAAATTTAAAAGATTCAACCACTGTTGTACGTTCCATCTTCTCCCATGCTGCAAAACTCTGTATTTGTAGTCATGACAGTGCTACCTCCCTTGAAGTGGTACAAGTGTGATAGACTCGATGTGGCAACATCACTGTCAATCACAGGAGCAGAGTGTGTTTGTGTAAGTAAATATGTAGCCAGGTTTCCTCTTATTCCACCCCCTCATGGGAAACACTGACTCTTTGATCTGTCATTCTGCTTTTATGTATGTCTATCTCTTTTTATTCTTTGAGAAGCTGTACTGAAAAAGGAGAATAAGGGAAACAAAGCCTTCTCAAGAATTAGTTCAGGCAGAGAAAAGTAGTGACGTTCTGATGTTCATATGCAGAGGCTTAATGAGGATTTGTCCTCACTCTTCCTTCCAGTCTGTGGAATGGACCCTAGCAGCCTTTCTGTTACTTTTGGAGTGGTTAATGCAGCATTAAACTGCAGTGCAGATCATTTACTTTTGCAAGATGTGCTGCTTTTTGAAGATTTCTTGTGCTCAGGCTTCTCTCTTCACTCAAGCCAAATGTTACATTTGGGCTCCAAGCTGTTTCCATCTTTGCTGTTGCTGCATTTCTCTCTTGTCATACGTACAATGCAGCAGAAACCACAGTCATCTGTACTTGGAGGCAGAGATGCATTCCATACTTCACCTGTTTCTTCATGGTTTTATTTCTAAATAGGAGAGTAAAAGCCTAACTTCTAGGTGATCTGTGTTGGCAGGAAGGCATTCATGTAACAACACTTAATTAACGTCCCAAAACTAACACTAAGTGTTTAATCTGCGGAAACATGTCCTTATACAGAATCTCTGTGTCAGGAACTCTTGTTTTACAGTGGCCAAAATACTTGTTTTCCTTTCATCAGGGAATGGTGGCCAAACTGACAATGTATTGTTACAGCTGTTTTGGTCATTTTTTAGAAGTCTGAAATAAGCTTCATGAACATTCAGAATTGTAGGCCCACAGTGAACCTAATTCTAACGTTTCCAGTTTGGCTCAGCTGTGGCTTTTGGGGATCTCATCAGTATTTTGGTTGTGATTATTTGATAGCTAAGTAATGGTTCTCTGAAAAATACTGGATTGGTTCCTTTTTTGAAGAAATGATAGCTTTGAAGCAGCCTAAGTACCACTGCCTTAAGAGTTGCTCATTCTTTAGTACTGGATGGTGATTGCATTCTTCTTGACTCTGGAAACCTGTTCTGGTTTGGTAATTCTCCAGCCTCAAGTAATAGCCACTTTTTTTTGAGCATCTTTCTGTTGTGATTAGTTTCTGCTTTTGGCTCGATCCTGATTATTTCACATGATGTGAGGGATAAAATAAATGAACATATTAAGTGGTAATGGTTGTCTTCTAAAAACTTGTTTTAGTTTTGAAGCATGTTCTAGTTCACTGTGATTGCTAAATGACAATTTCTTCTTAAAGAATTATGCAGATTTATATAATTTCCTTTTTACATTACTCAGGTTGTAAAATGACTGCTGATTGAAGAGACTTAACAGGGCACAGAGCTAATACCCTTTTCTTGATAGCTGAGATGGCTCTATGGTCTTTTGACTGTCCTTCAGGAAGATATACTTTGTTTTATAGTTAGGTTGTGGTTTGAAAGTTATTCTCATACCCGTATGACTAAGGCTGAATTCTTTCTATAATAGCATGGCTACCTGACAGCCAGGTGTAACAGTAGTTTTAGGCTGACAAATAGCAGTTTGCATTTTAAAATTTGTGTATTAAGATAAAAGCTATTCAGTCAAACAAAAAGTATAGCAGCAGCAATTGGGTGTTCTTCTAGCATTTGTAAAAGATCCAGTCATGCTAAGCTCAGGCTGTCTCTAGGTTTAATTTCATCTGAATTGTACACCAGGAATTTCTGTGGGCAGAAATACTTAGATTACTTGTCCGTGAGCACAACCTTTTTCTTTATTTGGAATCTTTCCACTGGAAGTCCAGTATTGTTCAGTGATTCCTGTCAAATGAATCTTGTCATGCATTCAGTGTCTGCTGAATTGATTTTTTTTTTTTTTTTTCTTTTCCAGAATGGCAAAATGTTTGGAGTGTCTCAGAAAACAAAACTTTTTTTTGTTTGTTTTGTGTCAATTTGGGAACCTTTTTTAAAAGAGATATAAGAAACATCTTGCACTTCTTTTGGTAGGCTTTCAGATCTTAATGTTCTCAAGATGCAGGTGTGTCAGCTGTGTCTTTGTTGGTCTATAGACATGGGTGAATTTGGCTTATCTCCTTGGTTTAAATTATCAAAGCTAGTAAGTTTGATTTGAAGTATAGAAAATGTTTTGGAAAGCTTTAGTTGTTTTCATAGACAAAGCAAGGATTTGTGATCAGCTAAACATTAACAAATGCATTTTAAAAAAGACACTGTGGAACACTGCAACATTTGAATTCTTGGTGGTAGTGTTTACTAAACAAGAAGAAAGAGTGGGAATAAACACAAATCACATTTGAACACCCACCAAAAGTCTTTCTTGGTATGACAGCTTTTAGATGGCCTTATAGAATGATAGGCCTGCTTTGGATGTATTCTCCAAGATGGCACTAAAGGAGAATCCACTTCCTTATACTGACACGCTACTGCCTGTTGTACAGATATTTTTTAATACAGATGGAAAATGATGGGACGTACAACAAGGGCAAATTATGGATATTAGATTTGTCTCCATCCTTCCGCTTTCCCTGCCTCCCTTTCCTATGTGCACATTTGTGTATGTTCTGATTCTGTGCAGCTTTTGAGGACTGATTCTGCTGGTTTTCTGAGACTAGACCTCCTAAGGTGAGAGGCTGACAAGTGAGACATTAGACAGTGACTTGAGCTGCCAAAAATCCCTTAAAGTGGAGAGGAGAAGCTAGGTGTACACGGCTTCCTGTGATTGACAGTGGTTTTGCTTCCTCAGAGAGCGATAACGCTTGCTTTATAAAATCTTGTTTTGTAGACTGGGAGAAGAGGAAGGACTCCTACAAGTGCAGTAATGGTATGTAATTTCTCCTCTCAGAGTGATTATAATCCTAACAGGTCTCTACCACATTATAATATTGGGGTTTTTTACTTAGTAGTCCAAGGGAAAAAGCAACACCTTTTTAATGTTTTTGTTTTTCAGTTACTACTTGTAGCTGTTGGGATTAAAAGCAAAATTACTTCAATACAGAGGGACATAGGTGAATAAGGAAAAATAAATGTGGACAGTCAGAGCAGATCAACGTGTATATTGCCAGATATGTAAACTGGAGAGTGTTGGTTCTCTAGATGTGCAAATTGAGAACTCTTTTCTAGTTGTGTTGTATCTGTGAGTCCAGGGAAGACTATATCTTGTACAAATTGATAGTTATCATAAAGATAAGAATTGCTGGCATCAGACACACTAAAAATGAGGAAATATGCATAGAAGGTAGTTTAGCAGAGAACAACAATTCTAATGATACATGAGTTTGAGCAAGTTCAGTGTGTAATCTGTATTAAAAATGGGGGATTGGCAATTCACTGCATAGATAAACCCTACGTGGTTAATTCCTTTAATTTACAGAGCAACTGTGAATAAAATTGTGTCAAATATTAATGAGTGATATTTGTGTCCTGGAATGTTGGGTTGAAAAACAAGACTTTAAAAAACCCTTTATTTTCTTTGTAGGGGACAGGTCATTAACATGCGGTACCTGGAATACTTTGAGAAAATTCTTCATTTTATCAAAGACAGGATCCTTGTTTATCATGGGTAAATTACTTCTTTTTCCCCCCTCTGCTTAGTTTGCCTGGTAATACGGATCTGAAATTTACATAATATTCATTTCACAAAGTCTGAAAGATTTTTTTCTTAGTTTAGTAAGTTCTGGTTTCCTCAGTGTATATAATTGTTTTAATTCATATTGGAAATGGAAAATTGTATTTATTGCCACATAAAGAAACTTAAACTAATAGGAAAAAAACTCCTGTGAATTACAGGGGTTAAACGAAACTAATAACTGTTTTGAATTTGTAGCTGTGGTTCCATCATGATTGGATCTCTATTCTTTCTAAGCATATGAGTTATTTAAGATGTTTGGTTTCCTCCTGGAACAATCAAGTACAGTTACTCTGACTATTGAGATTAATTTATTAAAAAGTGAGAAAAAAAGAAAAAAGACATTATGGAAGGTAATTTTCATTGAAACAGGTGTTTGACAAGTAGTTTTAAATGAGCAAAGACTCTTTACCATATGTTATGTGGATGGGTTGGTAGATGCTGTCCTGGAACTGAAGAGAGTTGTAGACTCTTGAATGAAATAATATGACTGAAGGTAATATGAAAATTGATGTTGGCATCTTTACTGACTGTTATGGCTCAGTATTCTGAAAACATAAAAAACTAAAAACCTCTTTTAACCTCTTTAAACCCTCTAATTTTCCTTTGACCTGGTAACTTTTCTTGAATAAGGAGTTCTGGTTTTCAGTCTCGTTATGCTACTTAAATATCAAAAAAATGAAAGCGCAGAAATTCCTTATAACAATTGAAAATGTTCAAGTTTTAGAAATCTATGATAGTTGCTGAAAATACGTAAGTTCTTTAGTAACTGGCAGTCTGTCCTCTGTTGGTAGGAAGTTTGTTCAGAGTAAGCCCAGCAGCATTTGACTTTAAACCAGACCTATTTGTGGTGTGATTTCTAAAATTATTCTGTTCTTAAAATCTGGTATAGTGTAATTAATAATAATTACAGCAGTAATTCAACAGGTTTTTTCATGATCCAGCTGTGCCTGCATCTGAAGTATTTACTTGCCTTTGAAGCTCCGCAGATGCATATATTTTGTGAAGAATATTTCTAATTTTAACACTCTCCTTCTTCAGTCTTTCCTTACCTAGAACCCCCTGCCCACACACACTCTTGCAAGCACTGTTTGATGCTGTAGAGTGGCCAGTAGCAAGAGTCAGGTAGAGTAATTGATTAGAGTAAGATAAATCTGAATACTGAAGTTGACATTTGAAGCTGGACAAAATAAGCTGAGCTGATAGGAGAAAATTGCTTTTTGAAATATAGGAGAGCATGTGGACTAGTATAAAGGAACTAATTTTCATAAAATAAATAATTAACTTTCAATAACTTACTTCACTATGGCTGATTAGGTTAAAGATATGTGAATTTCCAGAAATTCTACATGTGCTCAACTGTTGTATTTCATATTTAATTTTTTTTCCAGTGCTAATAATCCAAAAGGACTGCTAGAGGTTCGAGAAGCTTTGGAAAAAGTACATAAAGTAGAAGATCTTCTTCCCATAATGAAGGTAAATTACAAAAAAACTTTAATATATGGTAAAAATCATAAAATGTGTTCTGGGAGATACTGAGTTCCTCAAAATAAAAACATAGTATATAAACTTAAAATTAGTAACTGGAAATACTAGCTCAGGTTACTCCAAATCTGTACATACAGGGTTGGACCTTCCCTTTGATATGTGCAAATGGGTGATGTATATTTGAAATCCTTGGCCTAACTGTGAGCTGATAACAAAATTATGGGAAACCAAAATGTTAAATGTAATTCTTTGAAGCCAGCCTTCTCAGCCAAGGGGATTTGTGGTCAGATCTGCCATAGTGGGCTTACTCTGTGCCTGTACAGGAGGAAGGAGAAAAATTGATGGATGTATCTGAAAGACTAGGAAATATGGAAGCTCTTTTTACTTTTAGGTTCATTGGTGCAGCTCAGTATGTGGTGGAGCTGGCACAGGAAAGTGAGGGAATAGTTTGTGACTGATAGCTAAAATGAAATCCTGGATAACATTTTTGAGCTTAGGAAGACTTGGCAAAAAAGGAGTGGGAAACTTGCAGGTTTTCTTCCTACTGCTGGTGGTCTTTGTAGAAAGACTTTGGGTATATGACCTGCAAAATGATTTATACTGATATCTCAACTTCAGTAGTGGATATATGACCTGCAAAATGATTTATACTCATATCTCAACTTCAGTAGTGAGGCTTGAGCTGGGTTTAAGTAAAAGTTGTTCCCCTTTTCCCCTATTCCTCAAAATTAATCTAGGGTGAGCAGTGTGGAACTATTAGGGGTTGCAGAAACAAAGTTGCAAAGTATGTCTTTTTAAAGGATTGTACAGGAATTTAATCAGAGCAGAATAAAATTTGGGAAGAAACAGTTATGCTAAATAGAGACAAATTCTTTACTTCCTTATCTTGTGAGTCCACATTGGAATTTTGTATCTAAGCAAAGCAGCTGGGTTGCCATAGAGAGCAGAGATCTCTGAAGCTGCCTTGCTGCTACTCCTGACAGAATGCCTGGGTTTGGATGTGTTCTTGCTACTAGTGCTCAATCATGCACTGCAATTATCTTTGCAGAAGCTATATGGCTTAAGCACTACATTTTTCTATGGGTATTTATAATATATTGTGAATATATGTTTTTTGAAGACACCCTAATTTCAGATGTCCTTTTGATATTGCTGTCTTGTTCTTGGCTTTGAAAGATGAAGCCAAGTGGATATGAACTGACCCTAAACAAAAGCTTTTGCTAAAGAGGTAGTAGATATTGGGGTGGATGGACAACTAAGTGTTCCCTACTGGCACATAAATGTGCAAGTAGGACCCCATGGAGCATCTAATGTAGTTACTTCTGTAGGCCAGAAAAAATGCTACTAGTGGAGTTAAAAATACAGGTTACTCCAAGAGAATAATGAAAATAAATAAACATAGTGGACTGTACATTATTATTTCAAAGTAAATGTCTCAACTGGCAGCAAATATTCTTCCCAGTTTCTATACCTGTACATTTTGGTCTGGTTTGAATCTCCTGCATCCCATTCTGAACTTATCAAAGTGGAATGCTGTCTCACTAGAGGCTTTTTTTTTCCTTTAAAATAAATGCAGATTCTCTTGAAACAAAACACTTTGGACCACAGGTTTTGGGTTAATACAAATAACTGCCTGAGTAAACACTAGTGCATATAAGTCATTATTAGTGCCTATATAAAATAATGTCTTTCTAATAGTGATGTTATTTGGGTAGCTGGCAAATGCTGTATGAGGAAATCTGGGGTTTTGGCTTTACTTAAATGCAGTTCTGCATGGTTTAGACTCTCTGGCTACAGTATTACTCTTAGATAATGTAGCTTTGTAGCTTCCTAGAGATATTTTCCTTCCCATGAGGATAAACAACAATTGAAACTGGATCACAGTTAAGAAACTGTTGCTTTGAGTTGTATTCTGGAATTCACACTTGGACTAATACAGCCACTTCTTAGTGTAAACATAAAATTCCTGCTTTTCCATTTACATCATTGCACCAAAAGGTTACCATCAATGTGCAGCTTGGGGAGGAATCTGTGCAACTTGAACTGCTTGGTCCAGTTGCTTTTCATAAGCAGCACATTTTATTCACTATTTAGTTATAAAGTTGAATGCCACTACACTTCATTCAGTATTTATGGTTTCCATTCAGAAGGAAATAAAGGATGAATGAAGTAGTGTCACTAACAGTAACTCTGTTCTGTTCCCTAAGATTGTCCATGTTCATTTCTACTCCATGTATTTTCTATGCTCCAAAGCAATAGGTAGGCAGTCCCTGCCTCTGCTACCTCTAATATTACTTTTTTTTTTTCTTTTGAAAGCAGTTTAACAGTAAAACCAGAGATGGGTTCACTGTGAACACAAAAGTCCCCAGCCTGAAGGATCAAGGCAAAGAATATGATGGATTCACAATTACAATAACGGGAGATAAGTATGTTTGCTGTTTTCAGGGCTTAGGGTACATTAGGTAATTATGAACTATTAGCATTTAATTGTCTGAAATGCCATTACTGCTCATATAAAGTGAGTTTTGTTTTTCACTAGTGGCATTTTTGTAAATAACTAAAGTTTATTCATTTGAAGACTTGATTCCTGTTGTGTTTTCAACAAAAAGGGAATATGGCTAACACCGATGGAACTGAGTTGATTCTCTAACATATAGCACAAAAGTGAAAAGAGACCTTGTTCTTCAGCTTAGACTATAAAATAAAGGGGGAAAATATCAAATACCTCATTCTTTATACATATCAAAATACATTTCTTCTTGTGAGACCTTGTCTTTTGTGTTGACCGAAGCCCTGAATGGAATGGAAATTTCTGTGATCTAAGAATAGAAGACACTCTCTTCTGTTAGACATTATGGCCTTATTTATGTTTGAGATGTTTGCAGACCTTCTATCTGCAAATGAAAATTTAAATAGTACCCAAATATATGCTAATACAATCAGGAGCCTTAGGGTCACTCTCTGGTTGAGATAGTAAATGTCTCACTTTATGGATTCTGATTCCTTGTCTTTTTGAAAAATGAGCAAGTCTTGAAGCTCAGAAGCACTGTCATACTATTAAATATATTTTTTTTTAATTAAAGTTAAAATTCTGTGCATTGGGATTTTTCTCCAGAATTTGTGTATTTTCGATGAGTAGCATGGGAGGCAAACTTCCCTGCTAAAATGTTAATGTATCTCTTGGTTTTTTATTTTACATTCTAAATCACAGGCTTATATATGGTGAAAGACCATTAAATAAATGGCCTCACTATTTTGAGGAAAATATTTTGGTGTCAGTAAATAGCCTAACGTTGTTCTAGACAAACTTTGTTCAGTATCAGTTTGTTTTGATCCATAGTTTGTAACTGCTTTATTCCAAAACAATCCTGTTTTGGTAGTTTAGAAATGAAGAAAACTACACTCTGTTCTGTACAAAAATAAGTCTGTGAAGATATTTTAAATTTTCATATTTTTTATTTTTTACCCACAATTTAAGTGAAACCCTAATGCTTGTCAGGTATTCTTCAATGCAAATACTTCATCTGTGATTAGGTGGCAGTCTTTATATATTCTTTCAAACTTGGAATGTGATGTAGCATTTTTAATTCAGTGATTTCTGGGGGTTTTTTTATTAAATGGGAGTAATACACATAATCTCCTGCCTAAGGAAGATGATAGGAAAAAGGTGATGTGTAACTGTAGTAGATTTGTAACTTAACCTGGATATGCATCAAGTTCTGTTCAAAAAATGTCTTACCTCCTTTTCTTTTTGATCTGCTTAACAGAGTGGGGAACATATTATTTTCAGTAGAAACTCAGACGACAGAAGAGAGAACACAGCTGTATCATGCAGAAATAGATGCACTATATAAGGATCTAACAGCTAAGGGAAAAATTCTAATTCTGTCTGCAGAGCTGGGGGTAAGGCTGTTCAAGGAATTATTAATTCTTTGAAAAAGCCTTTTATGTTTTTATACTCTGTTTAATAGTCCCTGTTCTAATACTTTTTGTCCGAGTTCACAGGTGATAAAGTTACTTAAACCCAATTACGACAAGTACCATAAAAAGTTGCTATAACTCTATCTGTTATTTTAAAATTTGCTGTGCTTTGCCTGCAGTACTAGAGAGTGTCCAGGCAAGGTCTCAGTATCACAGTGGGTTCTGTTTCTTTCTTATTTTTCTTGTGGATTTGAGTTCACCTTTGTTGTCGTCCCTATAAATACCGATTTGGCTCATGGTAGTTACATATAAGATGAGTAACACAAATTCGTGAGAAGCACTAGAATTGTGTTTGTGTTGGTTTCATGTGCTAGGACAATCTGACTGCGTTTGAGCTTGTGCTTTTTCATCTTTAATAGGTGTGTAGATAAACTGTGTTTTGACATAAAGGTTAAAGATACAACAAAGTAGTTTGTTTAAACATCTGTTAATCAGACTTCAACTTCACAGTTTGACATTTTCACATTTGAAATGATTCTTAAAAAATAATTGTGGTAACATAAGGCTTTTCAATGTGTACCTTTATAAGGTATTACCTGGCGATTAAATTATCTTTAATTCACACTTCTTTTTTTTTTTTCCTCTTAGGAAGTGGATGCTGTTTGCAACTTGATTCTGTCACTAGTTTATTACTTCTATAATTTAATGCCACTTTCAAGAGGATCAAGGTTAGTGTTGGTATTCATCATGTCTGTAACCTTGAATGCTTGCTGTAAAATGTCCGTGTCTTGCAGTATCTTAGTGTACTTTCTAATATTAATATTATTTTTTAACAGAGCTATGTACCCTGCACAGCCTCTCCTTTTGTGCTGCTGTGACAATGGGAACTGACTTGGTACTGTTTTAAAAGCTAGTTTGTAATTGCTAATGGTAGCTATTCACAGCTGCTTGTATATTTAAAATTATGAGTAGTCTGTATTTATAGACATCAGCTCACACATTGGGAAGTGTCATTTTTAAATTATAATGCTTGGTTTTCTAATCCATATTGTCTTGCACCACTGTAATTCCACTTAGGAAGTTTTTTCTGAAATGTGTATTTAGGATGAAATATACTTTGGCATAACTTATTTTAATGAAATTCACTAAAATATTATTTTAGCAAATTGTTGCAACTGTTAAGATCACCAAATGAAACTGTAGGATAAAGTTCCATATGTCACAGAACTCTTCAACTGGAATTATAGTTTAATGCAAACCTGCTTACATCTAAGACTATTCTGAATCTCTGTTCCACAAAGCACTTTGGCACTTAACAACTTTAATCTTACTCCTAGATACAGTTCAGTATGAAAAACCCCCTAAATTTGAGATTTTGGGACTTAATAATCAGATTGTGCTTTTATCTTACAGAATTAAGAGAAATTCTGTCTGAGAGTCACAGTTCAAAAAAAAAAAATTAAGTTAAAAATTAGGTAACTGAACAGCTTTACAGTGCCTCTAGCTCTATTGCATCAGAGTTCATAAACACTTTTGGGCTACAGCTGATCTTGGGAACAGGAGTCTACTTTGTTTTCAGCCCTGTGGAGTCTTAAGAACTCCAAAGTCTGAAAATATGGTTCTGACTAATGTAGAAACAGTAGTAAAATTCCATAGGTTCATAACTTCATTCTAGTGATGCTGGATAGTTACAGGGATTTCACTTTTAAAGTGTTTTGTGCATGTTTTTTTTTTTTTCTTCTAAAATAACTAGCACAGTAATTACTAGCCTTCTATGAAAAAATACTATGTTCCATTTCTTTTGTAGTCTAAAATAGCATTATGGAAAGACTTCTACTCCATTTATTGCTTTTAATTTTATTCTTTTAGTGTGATAGCTTATTCAGTGATCATGGGAGCACTAATGGCAAGTGGAAAAGAAGTATCAGGAAAAATCCCTAAAGGCAAGGCAAGTATCAAAATATCAAAGCACATTAGCTCAGTCTTAAAGGAGGAAGTAATACTTGTAAATATGGGGAAAGAGCTGTAAGAATGAACAGAAGTTTCATGTTTATTTGCTGGAGATGGGTCAGCTGCATGCTATGATACCTTGCAGCCTGAGACAGTGTTGAAAATTCCATTGCTATTCTGACAGCTGGTGAATTTGGAGATGGTATGTGCAATAATTTGGATTAGTCAAATCGTAGCAGTTTGGTCCCACAGGAATTACAAATCTGTTACTGAGGCATTTCCAGTGTGCAGAGCTGCTCTTTTGAGCTTGCTTTGAGAAGGGTTCTGAGAACTCTAAGGGAGAATTAGTGACTCTTCTGTTGCACAGCAGAAATTTTCTGTCTGTACTCTCAGTTGTCGTAGAGCTTTTAGGGCTTGGTTAGTAGAAATGGACTTGCAAGTTCTTTTGATTTCTCCTTCCCCTCTGTATTCTGCTGAAGTTAAACTGAGTCCTAGTTCTTAAGTGACTACATTTGAATATTATACCTCCTTGCTCAATAAAGTAGTTGAGTATGATACCACCTTGTTTAATAAAGGATTTTTTTTTCTTTGACAGTTGGGGGTTGTTAGCTGTATTACGTTTTCAGCATGAAAAGAATGAGAACATCTGTGTCTCTTTAATGTACTGTCAAAAGAATCAGTAAAATTCCAGTGAGAATCCAAGTTGTTGAAGAAAATACCCTGCATGGATAACTAAGAAAGGGTGATTTTCTCTTTTGTTCTAGAAAGCCCTGAAAACAATGTACTCCTTTGAGTACAATGAACTTTAAGAGCATACAGCATTTGCTTAGCAGCAAGAAAGCTTCTTTTCAGTACACCATTAAGCTGGTATCTTCCACATTCTGTGGGAGTTCAAGATAAGGTAAAACACTTCCATGGGGTTTCTTAAGTATTTTCTTAGGACTTGATAGAGAAGTATTTTGCTGACTGATTTTATGCAGGCAAGCAGAGTTTCAGGATTACTAGTAAGCAGGAATTCTGACTTACAGGAACATTGGGGACATCTTTACATTGGAGGGTTTTTCCTGAAACAGAGTGCCTGAATGTGAATAAACCTGTTTTTTAGAAAAGCTTTCATGGCATGGAAGAAATTATTGAATGAAACTGGAGTTTGTTTTTTCCTGGAGTTGTTAGGAAGGCTAAGCTGGTCCCAGACTTAAAAGACAACATGCATTTTCAGGCTGCTCTGAAGTCCAAGGTGCACAGTAGCCAAGAGTCTGTAGTTGCCTGGTGAGTCATTCAGTAGGCATGGCCAGTGTAGCTTCCAGTATTGGTTGTGTTGGGGTGTGCAAACCCCACAGGGATTTTGAGTGCCTGGCTTGAGTGCTGACTTCGAACAGATATGAGGGACAACATAGGGTACAGACTGGTTTGTAAGCTCCTGTCTTACCAAGAACATAGGTAGCAAAGCCCTCAAAGCCTTTCCTGAAGTTGAAAACTTAAAAATTCTGTAATTTCTTAATATCTCTTTTGTTTTATTACATTTTCAGCTGGTTGATTTTGAAGCCATGACAGCACCAGGGTCTGAAGCTTTTAGCAAAATAGCAAGGAGCTGGATGAATCTAAAAAGGTAAATCCTTTAGTTCAGATGGGGAATGGGGAAATAAAAAATTATAGACTATATGTAAAATTCAAACCTATACTAAAAAATGTTACTTAGAAATGACAAGTTTAGTAAAGGATTGACTGTATTTTTTAACACTGTTTAGGAATTGATGAGACAAGATTTGCATTTACACACACAGTAGTGTATTTCTAGTCTAACAGAGTAGTAAATAGTCTAGACATTCAGTTATGTGAGTATTGTCCTCTGAGGAAATTATTTGGATTAATGTCTTCTTCATTTTATCCAGTGGGTCAAATTTGTGTTTTTATATTATGGCTTATTAATAAATCTGGCAAACAACTGAACAAAGCAAGGGGAAATTTCGACCCTTTTTAAAAAATTTCTACAAGTCTCTTAAAACCATATATCCAAAGTAATTTGCTTATCCTTTATTTCTGTTTTGATTTGGAGAATAAGTGTTTTCAAAGTAGGTAGACATTTTGAGTATGGAGAATTACCTTACTTAGTATAGGTGCATGACTTTTGTGCAATGCTTCAAATTTTTGATTTTCATATGAATTTATAATTCTGCATACATTGACAAGGAGTTATTATTATGAATTGGGTGCATTTGATTGGTCCCTGTGGGTCTGATTTCCTGAGTTTGTGAAATTTTCAGCCTGTTAGTGGCTGATTCTTTCTGTGAGAGAATTCATTCCTCTCAAGGATGCTGCATGTAAACAGCCCTTTGTTTTCATAATATTTCTTAGCTATCATATGTTTCTATTATTTAACCAATGAAGAGAAGTGTTGTCTTTACTAAACCAATCATATGGTTCTTTAGTGCAGCATGTTATAAAAGGGCTGTGTGAAATTAATAAAAAAGCCTTCTGAATCTTTCTTCTACCTGAAGCCAAGCTCTTCCTTTCGTGTCCAACAGCTACAGTCCCCTAGTTGTTATTCCCCATACAAAATCTAAAAATCAGGCCAGACACAACACCAGTTCTAGTATACTTCAAGTCAGGATCAAGACACTTACAGGGTTCTGAGAGAATTGGCCAAGGTCCTTACAGGGCCATCTATAATCCTGGAAACGTGGTGCACATCAGGGGACATTCTTGGTTACTGCAGGAGAGGAAATCTTGTTCCTCTTCAGGAAGGCCAAAAGGAAACCCAGAGAAACTGTAGGCTGCTCAGCCTCATTTTGATCCCTGGGAAAGTCATGAAGTGAGTCCTCTAGGAAAGCACTTCAGTTGATAAGAAGGAAAAAGTCACAGAAAAAGAGCAATCAATGTTGTTTATTTTTCCTTTAGCAAGGGTCCCACAGTACTGTCATATCAAGAGAGCATATTATGGTCTGGACAAAAGGACAATTAGATGTATTAAGATGATGTTTGGATAACCAGATTTAGGGGGTACTCAGCACTTTGGACCACACTTAAAATTCTGCTTTCAGCTGCAGTAAAGACTATAACAAACCAGAACAAATTCAGTAGAGAGACACTAATATGGCCAACGGTCTGGAGCACATGCCTTAATGGGAGAGAGCTGGGCTTGTTCAGCCTGGAGAAGATGATGCTTTGATCTAAGAGCAGCTCTGCAGGACCTGTGAGTGTTTGGTGGGAAGACAAAAAGCAATGTTCATAAGTTGAAACAACGTTTAGACTTGGCATAATCTTTCTCCACCCCTGGAGATTTTCAAGACTTGGCAGGATAAAGCCCTGACACCCTGATTTGACTTCTTTGTTGACCTTGCTTTGAACAGGATCCTAGAGGTCTGATCCAACTTCCTAGAGACTGTGTAACTCTCCAGCTGCTCGTAGTGCCAAACACCTCATACTGATTGGTGTTGTTTAACTTTATTATCAGGGGTTCTGAGCCTGGTGAATTTCAGTAGACTATAAAATCCCTTCCTAAATAAAGAAGGCTAATAAGATTCAAGGACATCTTTGTTAAACTTAGGCTAAAATTCTACTTGTAAATGAGTCAGTGTTCATTAAGGAGTGGTATTTCTAAACTACAGGTGTAGCAAGTTGTGGTTTTTATTAAAAGTAATCTGCACAAATATTGAGACATGCTTGTCTTGGAAATAAGTATTTAAGGTTTCCACAATTTTTTCTGTAATTCTCACAAGTATATTCTTTATTAATCCTCTGTTCATGCTGTTTTTTTGTTTTGTGGGGTTTTTGCCTTTTTTTTTTTAAAGACATATCTTTAACAAAGAGAAATTTCCTTCTTGGGAGTCAAGTCAGCTTAAGACATTTCAGTGCTACCCACATATTTCTGACTCCCTCAGCTGTTGAAACATACAAGAATCCATGTCAAACCAGATCAGAGAAGTCATTCATATTAAAAATAACCTTGCCAAAACAATTTATTTTTAATCAATACCATTCTGTAGTACAGTAGAGCCTAGAGAATTGTTGGGTCAAATTAGAGATGTGTAATAGGTGAGGAAATTAGCCAGAGTGGAGAAAATGCTAAAGTTTACTTAGGAAAAAAAAAATAATTAAGAACTACAGCCCAAAGGACTTGATGTAATAATATGAAGGTAATTAGTCGGAGTGGCTAATTTGTCTGTGGTAGACAAATAATATGGATATGGTAAATATCCACTGCAAGACTTAAAGCAATACATTTTTTTTCTTCAACTTTTGCTGCTTTTGAAAGCTCTTCTTTGTAGATATTGTTTTCATTCTGTATGGTGATGGAGTAGTCATGAAAAGCAAGAGCTGTTTGTGAACAGCAAATTTGGAGACTCATTGAATCATTATGGTTGAGAAAAAACTTTAAGATCATCCAGTCCAACTGCTAACCCAGCACCAGTGTGTTCACCACTAAACCACATCCCCAAGTTCTGCATTCACACACTTTGAATGATTTCCAGGGATGGTGATTGCACCATTTCCCTGGGTAGCTTATTCCAATGTCTTCACCCTTCCCATGAAGAAATATTTCCTAATATCCAATATAAACCTTCCCTGGCACAACTTGGGTCAATTTCCTCTGGTCTTGTCCCTTGTTAACCTGAGAGAAGAGACCAACCCCCACCTGGCTACACCCTCCTTTCAGGTGGGTGTAGAGAGCAGCAATAAGGTCACTCCTGAGCCTCCTTTTCCCCAGGCTAAACAACCCCACCTCCCTCAGCTGCTTCTCCCAAGACTTGTGCTTCAGACCCTTCACCAGCTCCATTGCCCTGCTCTGGACTCACTCCAGCACCTCAGTGTCCTTTTTGCAGTGAGGTGTCTAAAACTGGATGCAGGATTTGAGGGTGTGGCCTCACCAGTGCAGGGGGACAATCACTGCCCTGGTCCTGCCGGCCACACTATTGCTGACAGAAGCCAGGATGCCACTGGACCTCTTGGCCACACTGCTGGCTCATGTTCAGCTGCTGTCAGCCAGCACCTGCAGGTCCTCCTCTGCCCAGCAGCTTTCAGCCACGCTGCCCCAAGCCTGGACCTCTTGACACAGGTCCAAAATTTGTTGGAGAAGGGGACAAGGAGAAGTCTAAGTTAATGTGTTAACTTGTAGGTAAATTATAAAACTCATCAAAAATTAACTTTTTTTTTTCTCTTTCAGTATTTCACCTTCTTACAAGAGCCTACCATCAGTATCAGAGACTTTTCCAACCCTGAGAACGATGATTGAAGTACTAAATACAGACTCATCTCACTGTCTAAAAAAAACGATAGTTGTTGTATAATTTATACAAATAAAAGACCAAGAGATACCGCTTCATAAATTATTTTGAATGGCAAATTATGGTCAAAATGGTTTGATTTTGATTTTTTTTTTAATAGAACAAACTTACTTGACTATTTATCACCAGTAAAAGAAATCTTTCTGTGACCAATAATATTAAAAAGAAGTAAAACAACTGCTTTTTCATATTAAGACACACTCTAACAGAAATAGTTATTCAGGGGCCATACTGAAGAGCAGTAAGAAGCTTGATCACAGTTATGAACTGAACATACTGCAGGTGAAAATTTATTAAAAGAAAAAAAGAAAAGCAATCTTCATTGGAAATAACACTATACTACTTCTTGTTGGTTTTTTTCAAAGCCTTTAACTTCTGCACAGAAAAGTTAGAGCTCTACCATGTGAGTAACTGGAGAATATAACAAGCATTTCATGTAGTGCAGTCCAGTGAAGGAAGAGATGTCAGCTTAGAAGAATGGGGGTCAGGGAAACATCATTTGGAAACAAACCAAACCAATTACTTATTTGGAGCTGGGCTCTTCGTGAGTAAATGTCAGAAACACAACACTCTCTCTTTCCAACTATCCATTGATGGTGGTGGTAGGCAAAAGTTCTTCAAGGTTTGACAGGATTGAAGTATATTGGGAGCACTAGCTAGTGTTCCTTGAGTTATTTTTGTTGGACAGACTTGGCAGCATTCTGGAAAGGCAGGTTTCCTTAACCAAACTGTAATAAAGGCAAATTTGACCACCTGTCTGTTTAGTACTAATGAACATGAATTCTAAACTTTCTTGATCAGAATTTCTGTAAAGGGCAAAAGTCGGTATTTCTTTGCAAGTAAGGATAAAGGAGGCTTATAAGTTTTCATTGAAAGAATTGGGATGCTGTCCATTTGTGATACAGGTATTCCCAACATTATATTCTTGAGTACCTTCTTCATTTTTTGCTTCTTCTGTTTAAAAGTCAAGAAATTTAAGAAACCTCTACTACATTCATTAAGGAGGAAAGGAATTGTTGTTTTCCTGAAAGAAGAGCAGCCTGGAAAATATGCCTAACTTTATACCTTGATTGTGTTCTAATGTGATCTTCCAAGCCTGCAAGTTTTGTTATGCCTTGTATTATTTGCTGAGAAAGGGGAATTGGGTTGGTACTTAACCAGACAGTCTTAGGAGCTGTAGAAAGGAGGGGTTTTGTTTTGGGGATTAGACCAGAGGGAGTGGAGGAAGGGGTGGTGCTGAAGAAAAAAACTGCCTGGGCAAACAAACCGTGTATAATTGTCTGGGTTTCCTTGTCCTCATTCCTTACTCCTGTGACTGACTTCATCCCCAGCCCCCGGTTGCAGACAAAAGAGATTAATGTGAGATCACAGGAGGGTTCGGGTAAAGTGTATTGCACCTCTTAGGATTGTCTGTGTGCCTGCAAACAGCCTGTTTCAAAGGCTTCTTTCTCTGGGCGTGATGCAGATGACTAAGAAAGAAAGCGAGCTCAAGTCAAGTGCTCTCAAACAAGTTTAACAAACAAAACAGGATTATATAACTGGGCTGGTATGTGATGACTTGGGGAACTGTAATTACCTCCTAAGAACCAAGTATGTGGAGAAATCTAATTATCATTTTCCATCCTCTTCTGTGTCATCTTAGCTGGTCTAGCGATACCATTTGAACTCTTAAATGGGAACATTAGTGTATTGCAGCCCCAGTCATTTATCTATTAAGAATGACACTAAAGAAAGCAAAATGAGGGAAAAAAAATAGGCTAAGCAATGAAAAACCATTAATCTGAACCTAACGTGCTACTTCATAATATATTTTGAAGATAATAAAAATTCCCCTGCAACTACCTAGGCCAAAAGTCAAAATAGATTTAGTTTCACATAAATCTTCTGACATATTTGCCTATCTTAGGTAAGCTTGGTTTTTTGTTTCTTTTGTTTGTGGGGTTCTTTTGTTTGGTTTTTGGTGTTTTTTTGTGGAAAGGAACTATGCTTACCCCACCCCAGGAGGCTGGTCATCTTTTGGGAGTTTCTGTATGGTACCTCAGTGAATCCTTTGCCAAAATAAGGACTTGTTACAGGAAACAATCATTTGTACAGCAAAGGAAGAGACCAGAAAACCTAATTAATTCAGCCTTTAGGAATCTATTTTACCAATGTAACCAATGCCTACTGCATAGACTTGTTACACTTAGGCTGCAGCTTTACTATCAAATTAATGCAGAAGCCTCAGACCATCTTGCACCCTAGCTGGTGGAGTTGGACAAAAGCGCCTGTGCCAGGCATCTTGTCTCTTGTGACAGCAGCTGCTGGACCTTCTACCATGTTAAGAAACACGTAGGACTTATTTAGGAGTGAAGAAAGGCAGGTTCTTGAGCACGGTGCTCCTCTGCCAGGTGAGTGAGCAAGTCTTTTCCTGGTGCACCTGGTCCTGGCAGGGTGGGAACACTGCAGCTTTACCTCCTCGGAAAGAAGGGGAAGAGTTGTGGGAGATGAGTGCTAAGGGCAGGAGCACTTGAGGGCCACGGGGCCCGCTCAGCCATGGACGGTGTCGAAACCGAAGCACGCCCGGGAAGCGGCGTCCCCGCTTCGCTGCCTCTCGCCGGCCCGAGGCGGCGGGAGAAAGGCCGGCTCTCCGCGGGAGCGGCGGGCGGGCGGCGCCGCAGGCGGAGGCGGGCAGGGGCCGCCGCGGGCCGGGCGTGCGGGGGGCGGGCAGCGCGGGGAGGCGGCCGCCCGGCTTTATAGGGAGCGAGGGAGGCGGTGTCTGCGGGAGGGGAGCGGAGGAGGCGGTTCTCTTCCCGTTCCCATCCCCAATCCCGCCGTGCGAGTGCGGGGCTGGCGGCGGCGGGGTGGCCATGGCCTCCATGGCGGCGGCGATCGCCGCCTCCCGCACGGCGGTGATGAACGGGAACCGGCCGCTGGACGAGCGGGAGCGCAAGCGGTTCAGCTACTTCTCCTCGCTGAGCCCCATGGCGCGCAAGATCATGGCGGAGAAGGAGCGGATCCGCGAGCGCTACGGGCCCGAGTGGGAGCGGCTGCCGCCCCGCCAGCAGGACGAGATCATCGACAAGTGCCTGGTGGAGCCGCACGTCCAGGCCCGCTACGCCGCGCACCGCGGCACCGCCCGCCCGCCCGCGCCGCCCGCCTCCTACCCCAGCCTGCGCCTCAACACCGGGCAGAAGGTGGTGCGCTTCGGAGACGAGGTACCGGGCAAGGGGAAGGCACAGGGGAAGGGGCGCCGGCGGGGTCCGGGCGGGAGCGGCGCAGGGTGCCGGCAGGGGGAGCCGGCAGCGAGGCGGAGCCGCGCTGCCGCCGGGCTCCAGTGCCGGGGAGCGCTGCCGGCGCTCGGAGCCCGTCTCGGGCATTGCCCGGCCCCACCCCCGAAAGTCCACCGAGCCTTTCGGAACGGCCGGCCGTTCTCCCCGAAGACGGTGCAGTTTGCTCGGGAACAGAAAAACCAGAAGGACAGGGAGCCGAATCTCCAGAGGGGCCGGAACCCGGACCGCGTGTGCTCGCCGCAGCGGGACCCCCGCGCCGCTCTTGCCCTCGGGAGTGCGTTCTCGCCCTGCAGAGTTGAGGTGCGTTGCTGTCGCTGAGCCTCGGCCGCGGAGAGGCAGCCGCTGCCTCCAGAACGTTTCGGAGGGTTTTGTCACACTTCAGCAAGTGAAGTTTGCTCAGGCTCGTCTTCTGGTGAGAGTAGAAGTGGCGTGAAAGGCACCGGCAGTTGTCTGAGAAACGTGGGTTTTCAATGGGATGTTCGCGTGGTATGATTTGAAACCCCGATGTGCTTTCATTCTCGCTGTTTTATTTAACTGGACTGTCTTCGGTCTGCGGCGTGGCTGTATTTAGTCACTTTCTGAATTGGGGAGTTAGAGTTTACCATTCCGCAACAATGCAGATGGAAACACCTCAGTCAGTTGTATACATCTGTCGTTCTCTGAGGATTGCTTACCAGATAATTGACAACTATTGGAGTTTGTTGTATCATTCCAAATGCTGAGTGTGCATTGTAGATTGACACAATGATAGTCTGCCCGGGATTGTTCCTGGGGGTCAGCTGGAGTGGGGGGAGCTGTCAGTGCATCTGTTCCTTCAGCAAACCGGACTATCGGCAAGAGAGGTCTGTGTATGCAGGCACACGCAGCCTTGTGAAGATGGTTAGAATTTTCAAGATTATAGCTGTGAAAAACATCCTAAAACTAAAACGTGTTGTTAAAGTTATAGTTGTAGCATGTTCCAGGAGCCCTAAGGTAGTGCATCTGAAGGTCTTACTTTTGGAAAGCTGACTAACCACTCTTGGTTTGAATTTTAGTGTAAAAGCCTGATGTGATGCTAACCCAGCTAGACTGATGTAGAGTTCCTTTCATAGTGGAAATTGCACTCAAATCTTACTTCTAGAAGTTTGAGCATCTCCTGGGTGTTATATAAGGCTGACTTAGTTCAGTAAAGTTTGACTTAGGATGGTTGAACTTGCTGTTGTCATATACGTAACACATAGTCAATCAAAAGTGTATTGCTGCCTTGAAATGCTGAGGTATGGCCTTGTGTACTTTGCTTAGTATAGTGAAAGATGTTGGTAGATTTCTGGATTGTGTGCTGTGTTTCCCACCTTTCTCTCCAGCAGGTACCCATAATATAACTTTATTATGTTTACTAATGAATTCATCTCATTTTTTCATTTTAATGCTGAACAGCTGTGAGGAGTCCTGCTGAGAGCTAAGGTTTTGCTCTGGAGTGTGGCAGTTTACTTCTCTGTTCGAGAGGTTGTTTTGAACTAAGTAATGTAAACACTGGATTCTGAGTTGTACTGCTTATTCCTTGGGATGTTGTAACAGATTTGTTTTGGTTTACAAAGCTGAAGGCATTAATATCTGAAGTGTCTCATTTCTTTTAATCTTTAACTAGTGCTGTTTTCATAAAATATTTACAGGTAGTAGGAGTGCCTGTGCACTTTGTAATGGTCCATAAACATGGTTGTAGCAGGTTTGTTGTACTCATTTCCTGCTGGGCAGAGATGCGGAGGGTGGTAACTGTGTATTGCTGCTGTTTTCAGAAGAAAGAGTTGTGTGGTCATTTGTTTTTCACTTTCTTTTCCCCCAGCTACTTAAGGATCCCACGTGGATTCTGACTTCTGTTGATATAGCCTTGTACAAATACAGGACTTTCAATGAATGAAGTTCATTACTTTTCAGGGAGTAACTGTACACTACAATCTATGAACTGCAGAAATACAACATAATTCTCCTGCAAATGTTGGCTTTTGTGTTAGAGGTTGCATGCAGGAATTCGGCCAAGGGAGCAGCTGAGCTCCTGGGGTGAGCAAGAGCAGCAAGACCCGTTTCTGCCCTCTGGTCTGCAACAGCTTTATCAGCAGTGTTGGCTGGGTCTGATTTCTGTGCTGTGGGACACGTAAGTGGATTGCTGATACTACTATCGGTTGATAGTAGGTGTGTGCTACTCGTACTATCTGTTGACAGTGGGGAGGAGGGTGTGTGAAATCCGATACTGTGCTACTTCATGTAAAGCAGTATCTAGTAATTGGTTAGTATGTTGTGATGATGGGCTTCTGAATAGCAGTGAAATACGATTTAGCTTTAGATTTAACATCTGGTTTATAAACTTTTGATATGCTTTTGATGTTTGGTAATGTATGTTCTGAAGTTACTATGGCTCCCGAGATTAATTGCTATTGCTATAGCCGTAATTATAGGAAGCAGCGCTGAGGAGCTTCTCTTTAATATCATCATTTTATCCATTCCGGCATGTGTGTGCATTCTGATTTGGAAAGAGTGTTACATTACAGCTATATGTTCCTTCTCTCCTAACGTGTTTTGTAAAGCTGTAGCTCCTTCAAAAGAACAAGTTCTTGGGGCTTTCTGTTTTGTTCCGTGTTTATCAAACACCATAAGCATTTTTCAAACGGACCCTTTTGAGGCATGTTTGCCAACTATTGGCGGTAGGCTGGGTTTAATTTGCAGGCTGCAGCGCTGCAGCTGTGACCCGTGAAAGGCAGGTGGCACTCTGCTATCTGCAGTTCTTACAGACACCTGGGGAATGCCACAGGCTTTGCTGCACGCTTCAGGTATGCTTTGCTGTTAAATCTCTGGTTGCTAAAACGGCAAATTGTTTAACAAAAAAAAAAAAAAAAAAAAAAAAAAAAAAAAAAAAAAAAAAAAAAAAAAAAAAAAAAAGGTTGGGGCTTTTTTGAGTTTTCTTTATAAATATACCCTATGATTTATTTAAGAAATTTGCCAGTTTGCATCTAACTATAGCACTTTTGCTTAACATTTGTCATGAAGGTAGCAAATGTAAACCAAGTTAATCATCCCCAAAGTGCAGTCTAATTAGTATCCTCTTGATTTTTTGCTAGAATGTATATTTCAAAGTACAAAGCATGCGAATCTTTTGTTATTTAGTGGATTTGTTCATGCATCTATTCTCAAGTTTGTGTTTTCCCTGGGGAACCTTGATGCAATCCAGTTGTCTGCTGTATAGTATGAACTCTATCTCCATACATAAATATATTAATAAAATTAATTTCTGTTTAGGGAGATTGATTTTGGATGAAATTTCCTAGTGTCCCAGTATATATTAGAAAGTCAGGCAACTCACAAAAAGCTGATGTTTGTCAGTGATAGTAGCAGAAAACTGGGGTTAATACATAGTCTGCACTGAGGCCTTTGCAGTGAAACTCTTGAGTTTAGCTCAACTGTTGAAACTTATCTTTTCAAATATTATCTTTTCTTTACCAACAGTTTGAATTACTTGTTCAGAAAGTTTAAATGCTATGTAGCATTTAGCTGTGTTATCACTTCCAGACTTATCTCCAATTAGCTTATCTGTGTTATGAAATTTCTTGCATGATAGCCAGATAATACAGCTTTTCATTCCTTTTCCAGTTTTTTCTTTTTAAAATCAGGGTATATCCTTGAGCTCCAGTACACCTTAGAATTGTTGGATCTTAATTTCTGACAGAACTGGTCAATCTTTTCATGGTTACTAACCTCAGTAATGGAGATTAGTTTCATTTAGGGGATGTTGATGGAGCGGCTCTGAATCTTTGGCATATAATATTCTGATTTTTTTTAATCCTTTGCTAGAAGAATAGCAACATGCATCCATTTTTTAGTATTTGTTTGGTTTAGGAGAAGCTTTGAGAAATTATAACTTTGAAAATACTGAAATGCAGCCTTTTACTCCTCTTTCTGTAATACTGGGATACATTCTTAGGCATTACTAAATACATTAGAACACATGATGGCTGAATTAGAGAACATGTGATGGCTAAAGGATTGGCTTATAATGTGAATTGGGTGGGCTAAAGAAATGGGCTGTACTGTGAATTGCATTAATTTTCCCAATTCTTTTCCTCACCTCTCTCCAAATCTCAAAATTGAGCTGCTGTCTTTGGTACTGTTGTCCTTCTCTGAATTGCTAGTCTAGTTGGAAACCCAGAATGCTATTGAAATGTGCTTTCTTGTTAGACTTAGGCTTAACTGGGAATGAGGAATGCTTAATATAAAGTTAACTTTAAGGCTTCTGTAGCTAGGGAGAGAATATTTTAATAATTTTGTGCCCTGTTCTTCTGACCCACAGTAATCTTACTGCTGAATCAGTTGTTTCTGTTACTGGTGAACTCTACAAACAAAAGCATCGGAATAAGTATTTGTTTGTAGTTTAAAAAGTTATTAGGCAGTTGTTCGCTGTGTTTTCTTCAGCATACAGTATCTTCATAAATTCCTATTGCTTTTTTCTTTCACTGTTTCTACATGTTTTTTTACCATCTGTGTCATTTCTGTGACCTGGAAACCCACTAACATTTGCATTGGAAACCC
The DNA here is from genome assembly GCA_013401135.1 of Cettia cetti. Taxonomy (NCBI): domain Eukaryota; kingdom Metazoa; phylum Chordata; class Aves; order Passeriformes; family Sylviidae; genus Cettia; species Cettia cetti. Next base: position 22,271 of record VZUI01065981.1, on the reverse strand, counting down.
CCCCTAGTTATGAAGGGCATCCTGGGAGCATGGCTGAAACGACTTTGTTGTGGGAGAAAATGTATGGGATGAAGCCATTTCTGTTGACCTTGCCTGATAGTGAAATCGCCTTTTACTTGAGGAAAAACTCCTGACCTTGCCTATTATAGGATGGCAGGTTATGTGTATTGCTTTGAGTCTCTCAATGTCTGGCAGAGTTTTAGGGATTCTTTACTAAGTCCTAGTCAAAACTGAAAACTGTGAAAAGAAATTATCCACAGTCTTTGGGCTCTTACGTTGCTTAACATGAGTTCAGTTGCTGGTGGTCTCTTCTCTTTATGGTCTTGCTTACCCTCTTATTCTGAACTTGCAGTAGGAATTTGGTTGTTTTCTTAGTTTTTGTCATGTAAACCAAGTGTGTAGTCCAAATTTTAGCTGCTTCTCATGCTCCAGTGTATTCTTTTCCTTGTTGCTTTTTAAACCTAAGCAATTATACTGAAATATCTAGGGGACAGTATGTACACAAAATTATTACTAGTGTCAGATGTTATACTACTCAATGCTGCAAAATGGGACTCCTAGCTTAGCTAAAAGATGGAAGTTTTGGATAGTTTTCTGATAGCATACTTCAAGGTGTATCAGCCTGGGGTAGGCCAAGAGCCTGATGACTTCTATGATGCTGATCAGTAGCTGGGATGCTGAAGTTGCTAAAGATGATTTTGGTACTGTTGTTGTCTGTTGTGATCATTTTCTGACCCTGTAAATCCATGTCCTGGCCCTCATTTGATAATATACTTCAGAAAAACCCAACCAACCAGAAAACCCCCTTAATTCCTGTCCACTATTAACAACTTCTCTTGTGACCTGAATACCGTGGTATGCTGTGATTCCCAAAGGCAGGCAGATAACAGATGGGGAATGCTGTGCCATCAGAGAGTGCTGTTGTAGTTTGTTGTCCACTTTGGAAATTCTAGGGCTGTGTCAGTCTACTGCCTACTGGGTCCTTTTAGTTGTGCTAGTGTAGCTGTTTGTGTGGAATCACAGTGTAAACAGTGTTAGGGAACTGATAATTTTAAAACTTTGCGTTTGAAGTACCAATCCCAGGCTCCCCAGGTGCTGATTTCAATGTAACTGCAGGTCTGCAATGACTCTTCTCAGGTGGGGAAGGAGGGGAGAGGAGGATTGTGTGTGCAGAGTAAAATTATGATTGGTCCTTCAAATAACAATGAAATGTAGAGGACTTTTTCCTCTGTGTTCTAGCAAGTAACCAGACAGCTTTTTGTTATGTTAGCTTTATAACAGGCAGCAAACTCTCTTGTGGAGGCTGCCGATGGACTGAGGTCCAGCTGTATGCCTGTCTTCTCCAGCAGTCTAAACTCGCCTCTTGAGGAGTGAGGTACCTGAGAGGCAATGCCTCATTGCACTGCCCTTGAGTGTGTCAGAAGTGGGGAAAATCAGGGGATTAATCTGTGAAATACTGAAGTTCAGTCTTCCAGAGCTTGTCTGCCAGACCTTACTCTGCTGAAAAATGATAATGGATTCTGATACATGGTGTTGGAATTGATAGTAGAAAGCCACAAGACCCTTCTGCATTTACGTGCCAGGAGCATGGGTTCATGTGACAGTTCTAGAGGCATGCAAGAGGTGAAGTTGGTGTTTGTGGGAAGATATTTTCTCTTGATGTATGTGGTTAGAAGTCCAAAAATGCCGTTACCCTGGGCTCTGGAGACTTGTCTAGTTGATGTAATTCTGTTGTAAGGCTTGGTCAGAGTTTAGAGATTTTCTTGAATTGTCCAAGAAAGCTGCTGGATTTTCCAGTTTATCTTCTGTTGCTTTCCTAAGCGCATAGTGTCAGGATCTTTGCCTAAGCAAAGATTAAACCTTTAATATAGAAGGCAACCAAGTGAAGCCTGGGCATCATGCTTTAATGGCTTGTTCAAAAAAGACCAAAAAAGTGCAATTGCCAACAACAGCAAAAAGAAATCTTGGCTCTAGAGCAGAATTGCCTTTCTTTTTTGCCATTGTTGTCTATTGTTTTAAATTAAATTAATGGTCTGAGTGGAGGAACTTTATTTTTTCTTCCAGTATTCTTTCTTTAAGGGAGTTTGTAAGTTTGCTTTGATTAGAAAATTCCATTTTTGCTTACTTATCTATAACTGTCGGGGAGATTGTTTTGCAAATATATTTAATCTGAAGGCCAGCGAGATCAGTATCGAAGTTTGAAGAGAAATAATCTTGAACTAGAGGTAAACACTTAATTCTGATATTTAGCTTGAGTCTTTATATTTTTCTCTCAAGTCCATAATCATAAAGTGCTCTTAAAATAACTTGAGCAAACATGTTATTTTTCTTAGAGTACCCCCATGAACTCATTTCTGGCAATAGCTGTCTGCCTCTTGGGAAAAGGACACATTAGTCTTTTTATAGGATGACTGTTGACAAAGCTTGTCCTTCAGCTTCACTTGTAGAGCTGCTGTGTTTCTTTTTACCAGAAGGCTAAAAAAAGAACTGGTTTGTTGTGGAGGCATAACACTAATATTTTAATAAGAGGAAGTATAGGAAATATAGGACTTGCTTAACTGGAAATATAGGGAGCTCCATTTGCTTGTGAGGAACAATTCATGTACTTACCTTTCAGATTTACTGTGAAGTCTGTATAAACCAGACCTGATTTATAAATGTATATGTTTATTTATTTTTGGGATTTAGAATTTCCCTTAAAAAAGTATTTTAAGCAAGAGGTTTGGGGTTTTTTTCCCTGCTGCTCTCATTAACCTTGATCTTTTTTATAAGCCCCAAATTTCTAACAATGCCTACACTGAAAATTTTGGAAATGCCATTCAAAATAAGTGAAGCAGTTTACACCAGGCCTGTTCCCAGTTCTGTGCACACCCTGACACCTTCAAAGATTTATCTGTAGCTGTAGATGTAGTCTAGAGAACCTGATTACAGATGAAACCTGCGGATCTAGAGATTTCTGGTTTTAACTAGCAGCTTTAGTTTGCTTCTTGCCAAGTTGCTGGCCGCTTGTCTTCTCTTGCCCCTTTCTACATTGTGAAAAGTGTTGCTTTATGTTGTCTGAATACTTTCTCTCCTTCAGTATTTGGGGGACTAAAGCTTTCCAAGCCTTACAAGAAATTTTTGCGCGTGTTGAATATTTTTGCTTCCACATAAAATCTTATTTTCTACAACAGTCTTCATTTGAAGAATAGTGTTTCTGTGTTGTAGACATTAAGTTGATAATTGGAATGGTCAATCTTTTAAAGACTGTTTCTGAATATCATTCATGTTGTTTTCTAGGTACTTCTAATGCCACCTTTCATCCCAAAACATTAAGAGAAAAAAACCCACAACCTTTAGTTTCGTAACAGCATCTGGGTTTACTTCCATAGTTGTATTACTTGTCCTAAAAACATTAGGGTTGTGTGAACTGGAGTGCTCATAGGAGCCTTACTTTTGTGACTGAGTGGTAAGGATTAGAGTTAACAAGAATTAGTATTATATTGTTCAGATTTACGTGTCATACTGTGACTGAAAGGAGTTTGGAATTGCTCTGTCAGGCAGCTGACTAGGGAGAAAGCAATGAGCAGAGGATAATCTCTTTTCAACAATGGCAACTGATACATAAACTAGTAGTTTCTTCTTCTGAAGTGTTTCATTTGTCTTCTTTTTACCACAGTGGTTCCCAAGATTCACCATTTAAACAACATTTGGGCTTATAACTGTAGTCTTTATGTTGCAAAATGTGGAATATGTAAAATTTTCTTAAGAAAAAATGATCATTGATATTTCATCTTTGTATACTTTTAAGCCTAATCAACGAGAAGGGAGATTTAATCCATGAAACAGAGAGCAGCTAACAAGCAAACTCTAAGTGATGTCCAGGTGTTAGAAGAACAAATTACTTCTTGGTAGAATTGCCTTGTTAAGGTTTAGGGCTGGACATGCTTCAGTGATCTCAGACCTAGGGGGAGGTTAACAAAATTTAGGGGGAGAAGAATGTCCACCATTGATAGTGAACACACAGAATGCAGGATTTTAAGGGCCACAAAGTTATCTGGCAGAACTCCCAAGACAATGAAGAAACTAACAAAGCCAACTCAGCAATGGTGCTGAAAGCAGCTCAGTCTGGGTTAAAGGTAATTCTGGCAGAGGCAGATTTTAGCCACCAACTCACAGACCACTGGCCCAAGAAACTTTGGACTCAATAGAAGAGAAACACTGAGCATGGGACTAATTAGCATGGGAAGCAAGAGAATAATTTACCAATACAAGATAGAATACTAATTAATAAGAGAACTGTGTAACCAATGAACACTAACTATGTTGTTTGCTAAAATGTATAAATAGTAAAAAGTTTTGATAGTTGGCATGCTTGATTTGTGTAGTATCACTGCATACCTAGGCTTGTGCAACTCTGAAATAAATAAGCAATATCTCTCTTGAGTGTGCAATTATTGGCTTGTTGCACATTGGTTAATGAATACAATTTTTCTGGACTACATTTACATGTTGGTCCCAGGAACTCATCAACAGAGAAAGCTGTTGCATCAATTTTGCATTATCCAGTTTTTCTGATGGTATACCTAGCTTATCAAAACTGAATGGAAATATAGCATCTTTGCCCCAAGGCATCTATGGATGGAATTGGTTTTATCTGGTAAGATAATTCCTAGTGCATTCCAGTGTTGCTTAGCATGGGAAGTGAAGGATGTAAGTCAACATGCAGAATCATTGAAATGGTAAGATACTTCTCACACTTCTGGCATAGTATTTTCATACACTCAATCCTATAGAAAAGATTTTGTAGGCTCTGTAGTTTGTATTTAAATATAATCTCTGTACTATGTTTTCTTTCAGCCTTCCTTACTCAAAGTTCTACTTCAGTAAGTCTTGAAAGATTTACTGCTAACTCTTGCCAAGTTTCTAATGTTTCCAGAGCTCTTGGAATGAGTCCAGAGGAGAGCAGAGCTGAAGCACCTCTCCTGTGAGGACTGACTAAAAGCGTTGGAGCTGTTCAGCCTGGAGAAGAGAAGGCTCTGGGGAGACCTTGTGGCACCTCACAATAACTAAAAGGGGCCTGCAAGAAAGCTGAAGAGGGACTCTTTGCAAGGGCATGTAGTGACTGGACAAGGGGGAATGGCCTTAAGCTAAAGGAGACCAGATTTAGATTAGATATTAGGAAGAAATTCTTTACTGTGAGTGGGGGTGGTGAGGCACTGGAACAGATTTCCCAGAGGGGTTGTGAACTCCCAGTTCCTGGAGGTGTTCAAGACCAGTCTGGATGAGACTATGAGTCACCTGGTCTGGTGGAAGGTTCTCTGGCCATGAGGGTTTGGGACTTGATGACCTACCTTGAAAGGAGGCTGTAGCAAGGTAGAGGTTGGCCTTTTGTTCCAGGCAACTAGCAACAGGACCAGAGGAAATAGCCTCAAAGTGGGCCAGGGGAGGTTCAGGTTGGATGTCAGGAAGAATTTCTTCAGTGGTTGTTAAGCATCAAAATGGGCTGTCCAAGGAAGTGGTGGAGTCACAGTGTCTGAAAGTGTTCAAGGTGCGACTGGATGTGGCACTTAGTGTTGTGGTTTAGTAGAAAGGGGGTGTTCCATCAAAGGTTGGAGTTAATGACCTTTGAGGCCTTTTCCAATCTTAATGATTTTATGATCTTTAACGTCCCTCCCAAACCTAATCATTCCATGGTTTAATGATTCTGGTGTCTTACGCAGTGTGGCATAAAGCAAGCTGGAGACACAAGCTAATTGCCTTCCTCTGGCACTTCTGTTACAGGTAGCTGCCTGTAACCTGTAGGTGACACATTCTGTTTGCTCAAGGTTCTGACCCATCAAAGGAAAATGAAGTATAACACATCTCTGTAGTAAAACTACAGTGTTGATAAATACTTTAGTAATGTGTGACAAATGTACATGAATTAAATGAAGGCTGTGCTAGACAAAACTCATTTGAGCAATAATTTCTGTGTAGAAATTCTGTGTTGGGTGGGGCTCAGTGACCAAAATTATTCTATCCAGATAGCTGGTTCATAGTAATGTTCCCTCCTGACAGTAGATCTTATCTATAATTTAAAATATTCATCTTAATAGTAAAATGTATCTGTGATGCTTATACTTTCCTAACAAACTCTTTGCAAAGAGAATTTATAAATGCTTCCTGGTTTATTCTATGAATGGTCAAAATTAACCTCAACTTACAGTTCCTACACGTATTTGTAGGGGTGTGTGTTTTTCTGTCTATACACATGCATTTGCCACATTTTTAAGGTCCATTCCAGTTTGTTAAGAAGTGGCACTGGCTAGGTAATAATCTCTTCATTTTTATAGTCAAATTGCTGCTGTAATATCCCACAGAGTAATAGTGGAAGGACAGGGAGGCCTTTCTGCTGGGAAGAACTTACCAGCTTCAGTCCAGTGGTTAGTGCACAAGATTGTTCCAAAGACAAAGTGAAGTGAAACAGAAATAAGGACACTGTGCTCATAGTTCATAGTTCTATTTTGAGCTCTGAAGAGCTCGTCTCTTTGAAGAACAAAGAAATATTGGTATCAAATATTGATTGTGTAATATCCAAAATTCATAAACTTCTTAACTTTAATCTGGCAAGCTGGACTGCAGGGATAAATGCAGAAACCTTTGCTGTTAGTGAAAAAAAGTTAATAAAGGAAATGTCGTTTGAATTAATCTTTCATGATTAGTGGGATCTTTTAAAGGCAGATGTGATTAAGTCATTTGTCTGATTCAGAAAATACAATTGAGTCAGAAGAATTTTTATAAATTAAGAAATTATGTTAATTTAGATGAATGAGAAGCATGGACAGGATAATTGGACTACACAAATGTACACAGACACTTGAGGTTTTAATATACTTTTCTGAAAGCTGATGAATGCTTTATAAATGCAAATGTTTCTCCATAGTTTGCCCCTGATTTGATGCTATATCTTGCCATGCCCTCTTCTACAGGCTATGATTAAGTCTGTGTTCTGCAAGATTTAAGTGCAGTTATGTTTTAATTTCTAATTTCTTCAGGTTCTGCTGCCTCACACTGCACCTGTAGTTCTGAAAGTGGCATCAATAAGTCCTAGTATGGTATTTCAGATAATGTGCAGTAATATGTTGCTTTTGTAGGGCTCTTAATTAAAGGTTAGTTTGCTTAATATTAATGAAGAGGAGTGGAATATTGAGATCTGACATTTAGCACAACTTCATTAAAAAATGGAAATAAAATTTTTGCACTGTTTGTTATCTTCGTTTTAGATTAGCAATTCTAATAAAATGAGCTCTTATGCTCTGCTGAGTTCCTTTTTGCTGTGTGTACATTTTAAGGCAAAGCCAAATCAGAATATCCCTTGCTTTACTGTTTAATTTGGCTCACTTCTGCTAGATCTGTCCTGTGCAGGACCGTGCCTAAGGTGTAAGGCAGGCTGGGGTACTCCTGCATTCTGCTTCTGAGTTAAATGTGTGTAAATGTATTAGTGAACAGACGATTCTCTAGCAGCGCTGGTGTAGTTAGCTGATCCCTCTCTGCCTAATCCATCAACAATAAGAACCTGCTGTGAATTTTGTAACTAGGTGGAATTACTTTTCTCTGCTTTCACTCAGCGATGAGTCAGCCAAGAAGATGTCCCAGCAGGGGAAATTGTGTCTGTGAGCAAGCCAAAGGTGGCCATCAGGAGGTTGCCAAGTGTCCTGTTAGCGATATCACATCTCAGACATGCAGGTCACCTTTCCTGCATTCCCATCACCCAGGCTGAGTGTATTGCTGTCACTGAACTCTCAGCAAGCAGGGGGCTTGGGCTGGCAGGAGCCTGCTGGCACTCAGAGAGCTGTCAGTTTTTTCCTGCTGCTTTGCGTCCTGAAGCTCAGGACAGAGAAGGGCAGCTGCTGTTGTGTAGGTGGGTGGGTTTTTTTCAAGGAGCGAAGATAATGATGTAGGTGGTGGGCAAGAGGGGAGAAACAGCTGGTAGAAATAACAGGTGGGATAGGATGTTTTGGGTGAGTGGGAATAGAAAGCTTCAGAGGAAACCAGGGCCTGTGTGCCATAGGAGAACAACATGGTGGGAGCTAATAGATGGGCAACTGCAAAATTGTGAAAGCCTTTCTCCCTTCTCTCCAGCACTACACACCTGGCACCCCACTGGGGGCACAGTGCTACTCTCTTAGTCTCACCCTGACTGCTACAGCATCAGACTCCTTTTGGACTAGATCAAAAACCAAGGCTCCAGCTAACTATATCCACTGCTGCTGCACTGCTTTTCTTAAGCGCTTAGAGGTATACAATTAGCTAATGAGTACTTAAGACACACATAACTGCATGAAACTTCATGGCTGTGTTAATGCAAATAATTGGCAGGCAGGAGGAATTGATATATAATAGGAACTACAGAAACTGAATTCCAAGTTGGAAAACTGGGTAAGGCTAATTGAAGTAATGACACCAGCTCTGAGGGTGGATACTGTTCTCATCTGCATGTTGAAGGTCTTTGGATCTACAGGGCTTTCAGCTGTTCTTCAGGTATGAGCTTCCATGTACCTTGTTTTATTTGTTTTGTGTTTCTTTTGTGAATTATTATCTGCTTTGCAGTAGAAGTCTAATGTGGATTATGTGATCCTATAGATGTGTTGTGGAAACAAGTTAATTTTGCAAATTTATAAAATGCATCATGGTTTCTGGAACCCAGAAGAGATCAGCAAATCCATCCCATAAAGCATGCACTCAGTGTGAAATGATAACAACTTTGTTTTATATCTTGTGCAGAACTCTTTGGTTTAGTGTGTTTACTTCATATCCCAGACTGTTTAGTCTCCACCTTTTATTTCTGAAAAAATAAAAATGTAAAGTTTTTTACCAAAGACATCAAAAAGCCAATTGTTTCTTTGTCTGAGAACTTACGATCACCAGAAGACCTATGAAATATTAATGCTTAGTTTGGTGTGAGAACACAGTTGAAATAGGTTGGAAAATCATAATGGGCTTCTGCCTGAATCCTATTTGTTAGGGTGAATATGGAACACAAAATATTTGCTTAAATTATCTGTAATACAAAGTGTACTCTGAGATAATAGTAAAAAATTCAATATAGCTTCTTTATTCCACTGTCAGCACATCCACTTTTCTTTTTTTTTTTTCCCTGTGTCTTTAAATATCTTCTTGAAAACCTTTCAAAGGTAGTTTTATTAACCTAACATAGTGCAGATGTTGCTAGCCTGAGAAATAAGTCACAATGAGTTGTAATGTTGTGTCAAAAATATCATTTAGAGGCTTAGAATGAGGGGAGCAATTAATGAACAGTCTTCACTACGAACGAATGTCAGGGACTCCTCCAGGGCTAAGCTGCTCCTGTGCCATATTCATTAATTGCTCTTTTGAATAAAGTTGGTGTTGATGAGTGGGTTTAACTAAGCATACCTGAGAAAATCCAAAAACCAGATCAGAAGTATTAGAATGAAAGATTTGCATTTGATTTAATAAATAAAGACCTTTTAATTCTCAGGGGGTTTTATGCTTCATGTAACTGGTTTTGGCTGGCATTTCTCCCTAACTACTGTGTTGTCCTCACTGGAGTGTGACAGACATGTCTTATGGTTTGCTTCAGTGTGCATGCCAAATACCATGCCCATATTTAAGTCTCTATTATTAAATATGTATTATATCTGTCATAATGGAAGACTTCTCTCACAACACTCTCAGTCTACCTGCTGAAAAATGGCAGGAAAGGGAAGAAGCACATGTGAGTAGAAAGTTAGAGATCTTATAGTGGTAAAGCTCATTCCAAACTTGCTGATCCTATAACTTTGTTAAAAATACCTCCTTGGGAAAGATCTGTGTTCATATGTGAAAAAAAAATCATATGTAAATCTGAATTATTCAATGAACTTTGTGCCTTACAGGTCTAAATTGAAACTTATGAATGGCCCCCAAAATCCATGTTATTATGTGAAATACAGTAATGCATGTGTCAGCATGGGCTTTTTGTTACAGTTTTGATTCTGTTTTGACACCTGGGAGAGTCTGCCTAGAAAGAGAAGGCTATTTCTGTATCTTTTTTTTTGTGCGTTGAAATGAAAATTGCAATAATATATTAAAAATACTGTTATTTTGTGTTTTGATGAGAGGGTTCAGGAGAAGGGGGACCTTTTTTAGTTATACTGCTTTTAGGCATTTATTTTGGTTTTATTTGTAAGTTCTATTGTGTAAAGTCAATCAGAATGTGAAGAATCAGTTTGGTGAAAGGACTTGTAGTTTGCAGTTTTGAGCCAAGTGGTAACTGGAAGCTTTAATAGCCTCTCAGTATCACTTCAGAAATGGAGATGTGCCATTGGACAGCATGTCAGAACTTAGTAAAAATAGCATATCCTACAGCTGGCATTCATCCAGAAATCTAAAATTAACATTGTATCCTGGATATAGTACTGCAGGTGGTCACAAGCCCTAAATTGTATTCAGCACCCTCTGTTATTCAAGCAGGTCTCAACGTACTTCTTCTAAACATTTTATGGTTTTATGCAAGGCTACCTTTCTTTTATTACTCTTGTTCTTTATATGGCATCAAATTGTGAAATGTGTTTCATAGGAATTAAAACAAAGCCTTAGCAAGACATGTTTAGCATCATGGTTCTGCGTGAATGGAAGTCAGTGGCACAATTCCAGCTGACTTCAGCTGGGAGTATTAGTAGATCCTGACTTCTTTCTGATAATATATATAAACATGCAGCCAGTTGGCAGGTTTGAGCATGATTTATTTCACATTATTCTGTTTTGCTTGTAGCATTCCAGTAGAGTTTGGCCAACTAAGCTTGAAGAAAAGTTCTATCCCTGCTTTAGGGGAATGTAAAGCTTGAGGAGAAACAGATCTCAGGTATTATGGTTTGATTAATTACTTGAATATTTATTCAAATTAGAGTAGGTTCTGATAAGTTTCGTATGGGGGAAGCCTGTACTGACCTTTTCTTTCCATTATTCTGCCCCCTTCTTCTTGTTTCTGGAAAAATAGCAGGACATAGAATTTTTAATGACTGTGGACAGCAGGTTTCTTTAAAACCCACTGGAACGACCTGTAGAAATAAGATGGAATTTTCCTATGACATAACTACTGAGTACAGGTGTTAGTTATTGTGTTTGTTTTCAGATAGGGTAACAAGAGCATATGTTTGTCACTCTCTCTATAGATGTCTGTATGTGTGTGGGCAGGGTGTGGGAGAGAGACAACAGAACTCTGTGAGCATGTAAATATTCTCCTAGAGGACAAACACCTAGGATAAAGATGATTTCCTTTATTTTTTGTACTTTAACTATATGTGATCATAATTTTTTAATTCAGAGGGTATTACTTAATATTTTGGAGGTTATAAATAGACTTCTGACTTTTTAACATGATCCTCAAATAAGGTGAGAGACTGCTGCTTCATGTTTTCAGATTCATCTGCAGATCTTTATTGCTTTGGTCACAGTTTTTTTTCTACAGCAATTCCTTGTCGTATTGAATACTTGTGAGTATTCCCACAGCTTCATGAGTGGTAAAAGAAATTATTCGTTCTTAATTTAGATGATGTCTGATATCATCATTACTTTCTCTTGTAAGAGTTTGGATAATGCTGGGATGAAGAGGCTGGATTTTTAGGTATAATATTCATGATTACAGTTAAGAGAAAGCCATTCCTGTGTACTGAAGGGGACACAACGAGTACGGTGGCTAAGACAGAAGTGTAATTTCTCCAAAGATTCTGAGCAGAGGCTTATTCTGTTTATTTGCCATAGTAGATTAGTGCAGGCTTCAAAACAGTGATAAGACTGAGCAGTACTTGTGCTTTGAAAGCTAACGGGGAAAACCCCTGCACATATAAAGTGTTTAATAAAGGTAATTTTAAGTGATAGCAAATGTGTCACACCTTTATGGAAATGGAAGTGCTCAGTAAACCTAAACCCAGTGGTTTAAGCAAGTTTGCTTTTTTAATTATAAGTCTTTGCTATTGTAGGAACAATAAGTAAAAGAAAAATCAATCAAACAAACAAACAAAAAACCCACAAAAAACCCCAACCAAAACAAAACAAACCCCCCCCCCCCAAAAAAAAAAAAAAAAAACAAACCAAAACACAACAACCCAGGAAGAAAAGTAAGCTTTTGCCCACCAAAATGAACCTGGCGTTAATGGGCCTGTGGTCTGGTGTGATGAGGATCTCTGGTTCTTATTTGCATCTTGGAGGAGCAAATGTTACAGCCATGAAAGTGAATGGTTTTACAAAGGCAGCAGCCACAAAGAAACTTAATGCATTAGCTAGAAGCAGAAATGAGTTCTGTGGATCTGGTTTACTTTACAAGTGAATTTGATGTATGTATGTAAACGCAAGCACCAAAAAAAAACTTCTAAGAAAGTATTCAGTACAGGATGAATTTTGGAAAAGCTGAATGCTGTGTCATGAGGTCTAATGAAGTGTCAGTTATTTTCTTGGCATGATATCCATTATAAAGGCGTATATATAACACATAAAAAAAATACAGGCCTATAATGCCTTTCTCCTGTCTAGGGGAGAAATTAATTTGTACAAGTTGCTTGTAAAACCTTTTGTAAAGGAATTCAGACTGCTTCAGTGGAAGGTGCTGTATGGGTAAATAAATAACAATTATATCCAAGTTCAGTGAACTTACTTAAAAAATAAGTAAGTTCACTGAACTTACTTATTTTATATTGAGTGAGTTCAGAGTGAAGAGGCTGATCAGGATGCGTGGGAAAGGGATAGGTTGTTCTCAGACATAAGATGTGGAAGGCTGGTATAAAGTTTCTAATAAAAAGTTTCTAATAAAAAAAGGGCACTAATGAGCTTCTAATACTCTGATAAAGGAAAAATCCCATGCTGTTCTAATGTTAACCTGGGCAGCAACATAAACAGTTGAAAACCACGTTTAAGATAGAAGAATTCAGAACAGTTGATTTTGATTTCTCTTGTCTTTCTGTTTATAAAATTCTGGTTATGTTCTAAGATTTAGGGAAAAAAAAAAAGAAAAAAAGGCAACAGCACCTTCCACCCCTTTTTTGAAAAGGACCATTTTAATACTTATTTCAACTGCAACGTTTGTCCTGGCCTAGATGGGGGCTAGTGAAAAGAAAACTCTTGAAGGCTGAGCTTGTTCATGGACTCTGCTTTCCCCTCAGCTTCTGTGCTTCTCTGTAAATGCACCCTGTGTGGGCAAAGCATTCTTTATTCTCCTCTCTGAACAACCACATCTGTGGCTTAGATGGTTCATCTCTTTTTATAAAAAAGACTTAAGCTTCACTGAAACAAATTATTCCCATATTGTCGTTAGTTTTTACACTAATTTTAGGCAAAGATGCTTTAGATGTGGGGAAGAAAATTCTCCATCTTGCTTAGGTGACAACTGGAGAAAAGTAGAAAACTTGCATGAGAAGTAGAAAATGTGACTAGTTCTTTATGATATGACATTTTAGGACAGATGATGAAAAGCTTGAATGACATTTGAAGTGTGAGATGTTGTAAGAACTCACTGTCATACTGCTCACTGCTGTATGTAAACACTTCTGGGAGGAAAAAAAGCTTTTATTTAAAAAAAAAAAATATGAGGGCGAGAAGAGCAAGTTATGCCTTAAGCTATTTCCTTGTATGATTAACACCTGGACTGTCTTCAGAAAATGGCATGTCTTTCTGCTTTTATAATTTCAGAGTGGTTATTGACTGAGCAGTAGGGGGCTTTTTTTTTTTTTTTTTCTTTATCTGGTGTCTTACTGAGTTCTTTGCAGCCTTCTGACTGTTGGGAAGCTAAAATTGCAATTTGAGCTATCAGATATAGAAATCATTAACAGCATTTATTGACTTCTAAACTCTTCCGTTATCTCGATGCTGTCAGTTCACCCTTGCCCACTTTCTACAAAACATATCTGAAAACAATGAAATTTCTCAACTTTTGTGGACAGGTTACAGACTGGAGAAGATTTTTATCTGAGAAAACATCATTCAAGATGAAGCTATAAGAAGCGGCATCTGCTAGTGGTAAGAACAGCTTTAACATAGAAATCTTGACAAAAACAACCGACCCTGTGTGCCTTTTCTGCTTTGTCCTTTGCATTAAACTAAGGGATGTTTTGCGGAGGTCAAATAAGGAAGCTGTAGGGGAAGTGACAGGAATCCATTCATGCTGACTTCAGAAATTTAGATTTCAGTATCTGTAGCTTCCTTGCATAGCTCAGTTCAGATTTACAGTAACAATTAATGCTATGGTTTTGATTCTTTAGGTTTGATTTATGTATGAATCTCCTTCGAAAGAATAGGATAGATAGCGTGGCAACTGCTTCAGGTGAGGAAATGAGTGAGAATAATTAATGCAGCTTTAAAGTCTTATTATCGAAAAGCATTCTCCATGAGGAGTAATAATGTCCTGTCAACTAAGAAATGAAGAAAGGATAAAGAGAAGATAATTTAAATTAAAAAGCAAAGAAATCTTTTAATAGACCAGAAAGTAGGACACAAAGTTTAAAAGCTAAAAAGGAAGCATACTGTAAAAATGTAAACTCCTTTTTAATACATTATCAAGTCAACATATTTCTCTTATATTTCACTTTGTATTTGGAATCAAAGCTACACACATACATCTTCCTGGAAATATGTGATTATATTTAATTAGAACCTTGAAAGTTTCTTTGCATAATAAATGCAACAGTGGAATTAGTAAATTGATACATTAGAATGCTAGAAATAAAGTAAAAAGTAACCTGGATGGTTACAGTTATTAAATATTGACTTTGACAGTCTGGGTATTATAAGTTCTTCCATGCTTTGTAGTACATGTGAAAATCGAGAGTGGTGACAAAAAATCTGCTTTCTAATGCTGTATAATAATATCAGTTGCAGCAAACCTTTGGCCTTCTTGATTGTTCTGAGGATGACATGCCTGGAACCTTCTTTCCCCCCCCTTAAATTACATGTTGATAAAGAAAGTGAAATACTACTCTTGTTTGCTAAGCTTTGTTTCTTTTTTGTCACTTTTGTGTGCTTTTCATCTCGCAGATTGTCCCTCTGTAAATTTACCAGACAGTAACATCTTCTACATAGAGGTCCTGTACCATGAGACACTGTGAGCTTAAAATGCTCATCAGATATATGTATGTGAACTGTATTATTTGTCCTGATCTGGAATCTGTCTTTATTATTATACTTTTTGAATGCTCAGTGTGTCATACTGCCAAAGGAAAATAATTCTCCCTGCCATCCATTGTGTTTTGTTCAATTTAAGCAGGTTTTACTAAGTTTCTATCCGGTTGCGGTGCTGTGGCTGTGTGTAGATTAGATACTAAAAATGGTGTGAGAAGGATAAAAGGAAGGTTGAGAGGAGTGGTCAGGAAGTAGCAGGGTGTTAGGAGACAGGTTTGGAGTGAGTTCAGAGTGAGGAGGCTGATCAGGATGCGTGGGAAAGGGATAGGTTGTTCTCAGACATAAGATGTGGAAGGCTGGTATCAATTTGTTCAGAGGAATGTGATGAAAAATGAGACTCTGATAACTGTTTGAAAGTTTGAAAGCAACCTTTGATATATTGTGAAATACGTGTCCAGTGACATTTTCTAAAACCAAGGATGGCAATGCTGTCAGTTCCACTTTAGATGAGGTCTTGTAATTTTTTTAATGTTGCTACTCTGTGAAAGTAACACTTCTGCTAAGCAGTAGAAGTGTTAAGGCTGTGGGGTGCACAGGGAAGGCACTTGAAGGTGTGTTGTGGCCAGGAAGTTTTCTCACAGCCACTGCTGCAGCCGGCTTCCCAGCTGTCAGGGGCCAGGACCGGTGTGGGATTCACACAGAGCTGGTGGTGTTCACACCATAAATAGCTCAGAGGCACCGTCCTGTTGCATCACCTCCAAAATAGTTGAAGTGATTGTCAGGCCATGCCCACGGTGGGTACTTCCTCCAGTGCTGCTGGTGGATGGGTTTGCCCTCAGCTTTGCCAAAGTGCCTGGGTTCTCCCTGTGATTTCTGTGGTAGTGGTCTCTGTCACTGAATGCGTGCAGTGCACAAAGGTAACCATACACTCACAGGTATTGTGAACTCAAATTTACTGCCAGAATAGTTAATTCCAAACATCATGGGGCACCTGGCATTTAAATGAAGAAACAAAATGCCTCAGCATTGATAATTCAATTGGCTGCATTCATATTCATCATTTTGGCTGTACAAGGGAGGGAAGGAAAACTTGCCCTGACACGAAGGGCCAAGCACAGCCAGACACCAAACTGCAGCAGTGTTCTCAAGGGATGAAGGACCTGCAATTTGAAGGAAGACTACTTGGGAGGAGTAGAGGGCTGTCTGCTTTTGAACAGCAAATTTGCAACTACTTGCTGCAACTTTTTCCCGGTGACTGTAGTTGCTGTTGACCTCTTTGAAACATACAAAAGCTTGCTTGCTGTACTGTGGTGATTAGAAAATATTAATTTCGTTACACACAAAAATCCCTAATGAAAGTCCCTAATGAAAGGTTGACCATTTTCTGCAGCTGTTAATTTCTAAACTTTTTTTTTTTTTCAAATGTAATTGCTGCTATGATTACAGAATGCCAAATTGAGTTTGGGGACATATGCAATATTCTTTTACCAGTAGTCTAGTCAAATAACTTTTAATGAGACAAAGAGCTCGTTGAACACCCAAATTGGTTTGTTTACTTCAGTAGCTTAACTGCATTAAAATCAGAGCTTTCATGGTCAGGGGGTAATCTGTGTCATTTCTGGATGCCATTAATCACCCCCTCGACTGAGTGCAACACTTTTGAAAAGTGACTTATAGATGATTGAATAGCTTTGCTCTCTACACCATTAATGGTTCCCAGCAGGCTGCTAGCATGCAATCACAAACATCTGTGCATTTTAAAGTTTCCACTTCCCCAAACAGACATAACTTTACAAAGAAAAAAAGAAAAGGGGAAAAAAAAAAGAGGAGAATTTGTTTTTGCATGCATGGTCTTTTGGAAAAAGGACTAACAGAAAATGTTCATGCCTTAACTCTTGTATGTTATAGTATCATCTGAGTTTACCTTGAGATCTTTATGCTCTTATTGGCCTTAGAAGAATTTTTTGGTTTTAATTTTTTTGTTGTTTTTTACTCTATAGGATCTTTCTGACATTCGATATCCAGTAGTGAAAGAAAATGTATCCTGCTTGCCTAGTAACTCATGGATGTTTTTGTTTTAACTGTGTTTAAAGTAAATGTAGCCACTTACCCCTAGACACTGCAGAGTGTGGATTACTTATTCAAAGCTGATGATTCAAGCTCTTTTGGAAATCAGCTTAACAGAACAGAGAACAAAAATCGTTTCTTCAGGCAGTCTGCTACTTCTAAAGTGGTATTTTAGACAAGCATTTAATTACTCAGGGAAAGAGTGCTGGGCATTGACTGTTTCCTCTCTACATGGTGTCACCGTGGTTCCTCACTACACCTGTCCCAGGTGGGTGCTGCACAGCTGTTGTGACCTCCACAGAATCACTGAGTGAAGGTTGCTCTGGACTGAAGCAGATCATCCAATCACCCATGTTCAAACCATATTTGTTTTCATTTAGCCTCTTCTACCACATTTTACAGACTATCTCAACTTCTTACTTTTGAGGACTTCCAGTACTTGTCCTTCATATCCTGTAGAGTATTAATCCAAGACTAACATCTTAAAAGCATGAGATTTCTTGCTGTTTCACAATTCACTTTTCACCATTCTTGCTGTGAAACGACCTCACCTAAGAGGACTTGATAGGCAGAAAAAGAGGAAAAAGAAAGGATGACCCAAAGGAAATAAGGAGGAAGGATGCCTCCTTTATCGGTTAAAGATAATTGGTTCTGTACTGAATACGTGTTTTAAGTTATTAATGGGTGAGGATATGACAGGATTAATCAATTTCATGAAGCAGTGAAAATGTAGTGTGTAATTGAAAGGTGAAAGGTTTGCATCCATTAATCAGATTGGTACTAGGGTAAGATAAAGATAGCCTTGAGTTAGAAGTCTAACAATTAATAATGAAAAGGAAAGTGAGATGAATTGTGTGTGTTCCCAAACAGCTATGCAGACTGGGACTCCTAGGTAAGTATCTGTTACTCCAGAGTATGTTATAACCAAAAGTTAATGTATAGTGGGAGAGCAGGATGCCTGAAGTTTCAGTTAAGTACCTCTTTGACAAAGCTAACTATGATTTTAGAAGACTGGGCATCTTTGCCTATTCCATCATTGCTACTGGGAGTGAGAAATGTTAGATGGATTTGGAGTTCCCGCTTTGCTGTCAAGTGCGGGGCAGATTTTTCATGCTTTCTCACATAACTTGTCCAACTGCTTAGATGAGGCACTCTGTAATTTGCCACCTAATAGGTCTGGTGTCCCTGAAAATTCTTCCTATCAGATTTTTTTTTTCTGTGACTTCTAATCTTCCTAGCTATGTCGATGAGGTGTACTCATTGCTGATATCCTGGACTGAACACCTAAGGGGTGATGTCCAATTCTGTGCAGAATATGGAGTTTCAAGCTTTCTGAATGTATTCTGGCTTGTTATCTGAACTGGTAATTCCTATTGATGATAAGAAAATGGTAGAAAAAAATGCATGGCTGACAGAAGAATCATATTGTGCAATTTTTTTTTCCCACTACACTTGTATGTTTTATTTGTACATGTGTTGCACTACCTGTTTCCTTTTTTCACAATAAGACAGAACTGTCCCATGTACAAATACTTCCCTGCAGAATTTCTGTAGCCAGAGGAATTTAAGCAGCTACAGTAGTAGTGAAGTGGCAAGGATTGGTTGCAAAACTTCTTTGCCAAAAGGGGATTTTGTTTGGCCTTATGTCTGGCCATACTGATGGTCCTGATCTTGTTAAATGCTTTCCACTACCCAAATTATTTTGTATGTATATATTTGTAATATGCAAGAGAGGGACTTTGTGTGTCAAGACCAGGAAAATGAGTTTTCATCCCACCAAGTACGAATCGATAACAGGAGGATCATTAGCTACTGGCACTTGTCCTGGAACATAAACTACAATTGCTATTAAAAGAATGTGGCTGTAGATTAAACCTATATTTAGCGTGAGCATCCAGTAGAACATCATGAGGAGAGCCCATAAATCATATTTAAGTTTTACAATCTTTTTCCTTTATAAATTAAAGGAAATTAAATCTTATTTGTTCTGTGTGATTTCTTTTTTCTCCCCTTCTACCTCCCCTAGTGCTTGTAGGGTAGTGTTGGATTATTCAGCTGCAAAGAATTTGTCCCTAATATTCAGACTTTCATTTATTCTCTTTTCATTTTCATTGTTAGTGGCTGAAACTTGGTTACTTGACTGCTCTTTGAATTCTCTGCTGCAGCTGTCCATGCTGGTGCCCAATTCTGCTGCTGGATTTAGTGCTGCAAAGCTGGGCTTCAATCACCAGTGCTTTCTGGCACTGGTGGGCAGTGGGCAAGTGGTGATATCCAGGAACCATAACCATCTGAGGCTGGATCTGTGCAGACACTGGTAGGCACTAGTTGTGGATACCATGTTCACTCCTCACTTGTGAGTTGCTGGTTTATGTCAGCTCTGAGCTTGTCCAGTGACATTTTTCACTGCAGTTTCGGAGTAACTGTGCTCTCAAGGGGGTGGGGAGGTCTCCCTGTGCCAGCCCCAGTGCTCTGGCTGTACCTCCTGCCATGTCTCTGTACAAGCAGGACCTTGTGGCTTAGCTGCAGGAAACCTCTGGGACTGTGGCAGAATTGGGAGACTGCAGTAAGCGAAATGTGCTCTACACGGATCTACAGGTCCTCTGATTTGGAGCTTGTGTGTTTGTAGACCATGATAACTGAAGCTAAACAAAGCCAAGCAGCCTTTACGAGATGTAATAAAAACAAGCAGGCATGTACATCTCTCTTTCTAGATGCCTTCATTATGGCAATGGCTTGGAAGTGAGGTTGTAACTAATCCTCTAAAGTGTCAGTCTCCTTTGTTTATAACCTGCTTTCTCATCTAAATGATGGAGTCCCACCCTTGTCTCATGCTTGCAGCAAAGTTGATATGGATTTTTTTCCCCTGCCTCCTAAGTTGGTAATAGAAAAGTACTATCATATGTTGTGCTCTTGACTAAATTTTTTCTGCATCTATCTTTGTTGGCATCAAGCATTAGTGAAAAATAATTATTCTCCTGTTTTTGTAGAGAATTGTCTAGCTGTAAACTGAAGTGTGCAGGAGCATGGGGGAAAATAGCATGTGTGAGCAAATATTAAAAAAAAATTCCAAAACTTATTAGTAATTAACTAATTACTAATCAAACTAAATTACATATAGATGGAGGTTTTGTATTTTTTGACAACATGCTTATAGCATTCTGAACCCTTTGTCTTTGCTTATTGTCTGGCTTAGGTGTGGCAGCAAAAGCTGCAGTCTTGCATCATGGCACAGAAATGGCCAGACTTCAACAGGTTTTATGTTTCTCTGCTGAATTCCACTTTTTAAAACAGTATGTTCACATTGATACGTGAGTCAGCTTCTGGTAAAGCAAGGGCCTGGAAGAAACAGTTTTTTCTGGAAACAGCACTTGTAAAGGGCTGATTGAAGAGTAAGGTACTGGTTAGGGCTTTTTAAGAATAAGAGTTAGTAAGAGTTGCCCTTTAATAACATAAGATCAACTGTGTAAGATACATTTACAATATAGCTCTGAAGAGTGTATATGTTCCTAAATCATTACTGACTGTTTTATGCTTTTCATCCTCAGATGTGAATTTTAAGTACAAATATCTGTATTTAATACTCAGCACTAAAAGTAAAGGGTATGTTTGGTCAATAAATTAAGAAATTATTAAAGGAGTTTTGGATGGTCTGAGTTCACATGTCATACAGAGATAACATGGTCAATTTAATATGAAAAAATTTTGTCTGCCAGAAGAAGAAGAGTAACTTCTAATCAAAACTACAGTGAGATAGTAAAAATAAATAATTTGGGAAGAATTATTTTGCTATGGGTCAACTAAAAAAAAAGTATAAATTTCCTGGGTGTGTTAATATTATACAGCACTAGGGTTGTCACCAGTGTTCATTTCACACTTACTGACACCGGTCTTGCCTGGAAGCTATTCAGTAATCACAGAATCAGAGACTATCCTGAGCTGGAAGGGACCCACAGGCATCCTCAAGTCCAGCTCCTAATAATGACGATATCCAGTGGTTTTTTTTTTTTTTTTTTTTTTTTTTTTTTTTTTTTTTTTTTTTTTTTTTTTTTTTTTTTTTTCTTTTTGGGCGGTACTGTTGAAAAAAAATCTCACAGATTATTCAACAGGGAGCAGTAGAATTGTTCTGGAAACTAAATACTCTGGTAGAAAAAATTTAACACTTTTCACATTGTGGTATGTGTGGGGTGGTCCCTTTCACAGCATAGATGGGTGTCCAGGCAAGGCTGGCCTGCCTGCGGTGTGAGCCAGTGATGCAGAGTGACCTGCACTTGTGATGCAGGGTGTTGTGCAGATCAGCCCAGTATTGCAACCACCATGGGTTGTGTAGCAAAGGAGCTGGGAGCCCTTTTCTAGTGGCAGCTAGAATCCTAGCTCTTGGGCTTATGCATGGAGATGTCAGTGAGAGTTTCCTGGCACAGAAGTTTCTTTCTGGCTACACTTTAAGCACTTTTTCTTTTCAGTCATGTAAATTGTGTGTGAGCTGCAGAACAAGATCAACTATGGTATAAAAAATGGGAAAAGAAATTAATATTTTCTACTTTGCTAAAGAACAGGTAAATGACACAGCTAGCTATTTTGTTCTATTCAGAATTGGGTTGCTATCATCTGGTTTGCATTAGAAACTGTAAATGAGACTGATAAGTGAATAGAAGAAACTGGTATCAAAGCTAACTGCTTTCCCATATCTTTAGTAGAAATTAAAAACTTACCTTTTTTCATGCTTGCAAGGGTAATTACAGCTTGACTAGTATCCTTATAGAAAACAGATTTTTGGCCTTGGGATACTTTGGATTGTGGAAGATAGGCTTCCAGAATAAAAAACAATGTGCTCAGGCATTTTTAAAAGCTTTTCTAAAAATTTGCAATAATGATTTCTTAGCTTCAAGACTTTAGGATAAAAATAGATAAAACAGTGAGAAAAAGTCTTTTCTGCCCTGGCCTATGGGTTATTGTCTGCTCTATATATTTAGCTGTATAGAAAAAAAGATATGGAGATAAGCCTTCCCCCTTCGCAAGCCCTGCCACGCCCCCCCCCCCCAAAAAAAAAACCCCCCAAAAAAACCAAAATCAAAAACCCAAAACTTTGAAGGGTGCTGCTGTTCTTTGTTTCTGAG